>CAWUDS030007177.1:0-25454 GCA_963859935.3 Lathyrus sativus
AGTAGCATTGGCATCATACCCCGGTGGTGGTGGTCCCGTTAAGGGAGTCATTGTCCTCTTGTGAACCAATTGGAGCTGAAGCAGCGTTTGCAAAAGCTGTGCATATGGCATAGGTGGAGTTTCCAGATGACGGCTTGCCAGAGGACCCCGATTCTGATATCTTTTATACCCCTGTTGGTTCTGCTGCTGAGGCTGCTGCTGCTGGTATCGGGTTGACTCTTGAGCACCCTTCGTATCAAATGCAACATCGGTTTCTTGACCTTCAATGTATTGATTAACGCCCTCCTTATGCTTAGCCATTTTCTTTCTCAGATCTGCCCCAGGAATAGGCAACAATTGTGGGCCTGGAGATTCTGACACCATGGAGTCCAGGATACGCTTCTGACCCACTGCAGCTTTAGCAACATCTGTCATCTTAGCATCGACTGAGACAGGAGCAATACGCACAGCTACGCCGCTCGGCGTGAATTCAATGTCGTGTGAGTCAATCAGGTCTTGGACATTGTGCTTAAAAGCATGGCAACCCTCGATGTCGTGTCCGAATGCCCCGGAATGAAACTCACATTGCTTACCGGCATCGTACCCATGAGGAAACGCTCTCGTTGGTGGTTCCAACGCTCTCTTCTCAACCAGATTAAACCTCAATAACGTCTGCAAGAGCTCAGCATATGTCATCGGCGGCGCCTCAAATATTCTCTTCGGCTTCCCTTCCTGGATCCTCCATTGAGCCGGATGTATCTTCTGTTGCTGCTGCTCAGGTTCCACATGCACGGGTGGCGCGAGCTTCTTCATTGCGGCTTCAAATAGCTGATCGTCTTCTTTCCTAAGCACATTCTTGACTACCTCCATGATCAAGCTCATTTGGGTCTTCAGCTGACTGTTCTCCTCTTTGAGAATCTTCTGCTCCAGACGCATCTCTTGCATGTCGCTCATCATCTGTCCCAGCTGGCTTCGGACTTCAATCAATTCAAACTGATTCTGTTCCATACCTCTGAAGGAGTTCCTGCAACAAACTGGAGGATGGGGAAATAAGACCCACAGTTCTGACGTACCTCTTAAACGATAATGTAATGCGGAAAGCAAGCACATATTCGATACAAGATAAAGAGAAACCCAAGCTATAAGCACACAAACGAACATCTCGCACATATGTACAACCAACAAAAGCAGCACGTGAGCACAAATGAGTATGAATACAATGACCCCAGCCAACAATCCTGGTGGTGGTCGGCAGACACTAGTGCACGAAAGCTAAACGGATTAAGCAGAGAAAACAGATGCGACACCCGGCGCAAAAACCTCTAGAAACTTCTCCCACACAACTGAACTCTCTGATTGACAATCTTCAGAGCACACACTTCCTGTGGAGTCTTCCATGACATTAACTGACGAACCCACGCAACTGGATGTTGGAAAATCATTAATCTGAACAAAACCCTGAGGCGTGATGCAAATACGGCTAGAGTCTAACAGATCTTGAACATGGCTTCTAAGCACCTTACAATCATTTGTTGAATGCCCCTGTGCCCCAACATGGTACTCACAGCGGGCGCTGGCATCAAAACCCGGAGGATACGGTGGAATCACCGGTTTAGTCTCTTTCGGCACTATCAATCCACTTTTGACCAGATCTGGTAACAACTGACTGTACGACACCGGTAGCTGAGTAAACTGCCTTTCAGGTTTCCTTGGTCTTCGTGGAGCATGCTGACGCGATCGGCGGTAAGATGATCGTTGACTTGAAGTGTCTGAAAACTGATCCTGAGATGCTAGAGATTCTGAGGTGGCGTCATCTCCTTCCCACTCTTCTTGAGAACTGACAACTGACTCAATCTTATCAACTGGGACGTAAGGAACATCTCGAAACTTTCCACTCCTGAGTCCTCTCTCAACAATCTCTCCCAGTCTCATCAGGCCCACAAAGTTTGTGCAACTGAACAATTTGTCAAAATAATGGCCTTTCAGAGTACCCAAGAAGATGTCAACCAGTTCTCTTTCCGGAAGCGGTGGCTGAACACTAGCTGCCAATTCTTTCCATCTTCGCAAATACCCTCTGAATGATTCATTCTCCGCCTAAGACAATTCTTGCAAATCTATGAGACTAGGAGTCAAATCCAGGTTGTAATCGTACTGCTTCATGAAAGCTCTGGCTAAATCCACCCATGATCGAATCTGATTACTCTCCAATTGCACATACCATCTTAAAGATGCCCCCGTCAGGCTATACTGGAAGCAATGGATCATTAGTTGGTCATTTCGCACAAACGAAGTCATCCTTCGACAGAACATCATCAAATGCAGCTTTGGACAGCTATCTCCCGTGTATTTTTCGAATTCTGGCACTTTGAACTTGTACGGCAACACCAGATCAGGAACCAAACACATGGCCACAACATCCAGGTTAACGGCATCTTTCGCTTCTAAGGCTTTTATACCTTCCTCCAATGCTCGGAATCTTCTATCGTTTTCAAGAGTTCTTGGATCTACCATCCCGGCCATTGGAATATCTCTCCAGTAATTCATCACAGGGAAAGCGACACCTTGATTGTTAGCAGGAGGATGACGTTCATTTCGGGCAACAAACTGCTCATGCCGACCTCGGTTCTCATTCGTAGGCTGTACAACTTGGTCTGCAGTAAGATTGTTCGCTTGCGGGAAGCCTTCCATAGAATCATACTGATGGTTGGATGCCATAGTAAACCCTGCCAAGGTGCTAGGAGCCTGGAAATTGCCTTCAGACATAGCTACCAATTACCTGTAACGGACTACACTGCTCGATTCTGCTCAACTCTGCTTCAGCCCCTTGGTCGTCTTCAACACTCCGTTCTTGCCTCAGACAATCCCCCGAGAATCACCCTCTGGTGAAAACAAAGGTTGGATAAGTGCTCTGACCTGCTAGAGAAATGCTATGCAACATGATTTATGCAAACAGAAATACAAAAATGCTAACGTGCATGTGTGCATTGGAGATATTTCCCCTCCAATTCCAGTGTCAGTGGTAGCAAGACGAGATAAACCATAAAGACAATATTTAGAAAAACCCTCATATATTTATCAGAATAACAATCTTGTCAAGAGGTTACATAACTATGCTTCATACAGCTGATACGATAAAGGAGGATCCCAGCCAACATGCCTGGTGGTGATCTCAACATACAGAATACAAGAGAGAAATCAAGTACGGGTACGGTTGCGGAAGTCCTCGACCATCTTCTTCGTCTCTGCATGATCCGGTTGATAAATCAAACCTTCTATCAGCCGATCCCTCTTCCTGACCGTCCCCTGGATATCTCTGACAAAGTCTTCCCAAGCCTTATCATTGGCACCGCCCCCAGGTTTGGGTCTCTTGGCATCTGCTCTATGCTGAAAATCTTCCAAATTCTTCACGGCATCAGCCAGCTTGCGCTCGGCCTCGTATCGGCGGCAGGCTTCCTCTTCAAGCTCTCCAGTCTTCACTTTGACCTGTTCTTCTAACTGAGCAACCTGCGTCTTCAGCTCTTCTTCCCGCTCTTTGCGCTTGGTCATAGTGAGATCCCAGTGTTCTCTAAACTTGGCTAGCTTTGTGTAGGCCCTTTCCAGCTCTTGCTTCTTGGTGGCCAACACACTACTAACTGAGTCTACATCTAACTCCAGACGCTTCTTGGTTTCAGTCAATTCCAATAGCGTAGTCTTCATATGTTTCAGAGTTTCAGCCTGTTGCTTGGAAAAGTATCCTGTTTCAATCTTTTCATGCCGAAGCTGGGCATTTTCCTGCTCTAAAGCCTCTTAGCCTTCGCTAGCTCTTCTTTCTCCGTCATCAGCTGCTTGTAGACCTGAATGTCCACAGTGGTAGGCTCCTCCACCGGAGAAGGATGCAATGGCTGGACCGCTGGATAAGGCATAAGGAATTTCGTGGCTCGCTCACGAATCCATTCCGCATATGGGCCAGGAACTCGAGTATCCCCTCTGCTACCTGAAGGCTTCCCTCTCTTGTGCAAGTTCTTCCATGCCTTCTCGAGTTTGGTCAGCGTCTCTTTCCCTATTGCCCCGGTGAGATACAGAGATTCCTGTATCTCCTCGGGCTTTGGCGCTCCTTGAGGTACATACCCAAATTGCCTGATCAATAAGGAAGGGTTGTAGTTGACACACCCCTTCCTTCCTACTAAAGGAACATTCGGGAATCCTTCGCATTTGAGTATGACCTCAACTCCGAATACCTCTTCGTTGACCCATACCACGCTCTCAGCAGTCAATCCCATCAAACGCTCGGGCCATCCTAGAGAATCGATAGAGGTGACAAAAGGGCCTGACTTAGGCATATGACTGGTGAACCACCTACACAGGAGAGGTACACAACAAGACACATTCCTTCCTCGCCGCTTTTCATTCTGGTAGTGAGTTGAATGGTGGATATCTCCCAGCAAAGTAGGAACCAGGTTCTTCGCAGCCAAAATATAGAAGGCATCTGAATCAACAAAATCAGGAATGTTCGGGAACAACACGATGCCATAAACACATACAGCAAGGATGACGTCAAAAACACCCCAGCCACCCTTCTGGGCATACTCCCAGCCTTCTCTACCAAGACATCCAACGGAAATCCCCATACGTCTCCTCTTCTGATCATCTTCCCGGACAGCTCAGACTCTCTCAAGCACAGGATGGCAGAAAGCTCAGCCAGATTAGGCTCAGCGTCCGTACGATAGAAAGGCATCTGCTCGCGGATAGGTATATCCAGAAGTGCAGAATACTCCTCCAGGGTAGGAGCCAAAACAAAGTCAGGAAGTACAAACACCTGAGCTCCGCGTCATAGAACTGTAACAGAGTATAGATGCCGCTGGTCTCGTAGGCTGATGGCTGATAAACGTAGGTCAGAATCCTCCCATATCTCTTTCTGAAGTCACCCATTACCCTCTTCTTAGCAATAGCAATCAATTCTAACAATAGACTGATATCCGGAGATGGAAACTTGTAGGGCAATACTCTCTTCGTGGCTTCCATGTCTTGCTAGGGAACAGACACCAGAACTGGAAGGGAAAATAGGTACCTGCAATACACACACGTTAGTTGTATGCAAAATGGTAATGCAATGATGCAATATGATAAATAATGCAATCTGTGAACACAGGGGCTATGTTGTAGCCTGAAGAGGAACATCTCTGTGATCAAGAACAGAAAACCACCACGGTCATCAGAACCTCATGACACCAACTATCATCTGATACTCAAAATATCAATCCCCTGGTAGGAAAACCATCTGAACCTCTGAGAAAACCATCTGATAATAGCATCAACCTCAGATAAGAAACCCATCTGATCCAAACAACACACCTGGAGATGAATCAAGAACACCATCTGATAACTACTGAATCATGGTTTCTGAAGGCCAGTTTTCCTGCAATAACCCAATCCCTCTCACAGGTAGGATAGACCTAATCCACAGACAAAGGTACGGCATCCTATGCGGTCATCAGCGTCACAGACTTTCATGAATGACGATACGATTCCCAGAAGGAGTGGCATCATCAAGTCATGAAGAGGCCTCACTTAGCTGACTTCCAAATGATCGGTCCCCAGAGTCGACAATCCTCACGTCGGGACTCCCCCTCAGATCCTCAGGACCGGAAAGGAGCACCTCTGCAAGAATCTCGTCTGAGCGCAGATTTCGTAGGGAACTGTGCCTGCTCAGCAGACAGGTTCGTCTACTACTTCTCCGCAACTATATCTAGGTGTGTACTCAAGCCCAGGTTCGGCTTTCACTCACAGTAACATCCCTCTCCCACAGCAGCACAGATAATCATATCAAACTGGAAATAAAATGCGGGAAGGTAAAGGTACAGAAAAGTAAAGTGCAGAAAGGTAAAACACAATATGCACAACACCCAACAAATAAACACCCAAGCGCTAGGATTGACTCGCGTAGGGGATGGGAAACGGTCCCAGCATAAGGGATGGGAAAAGTCCCTATATGCTATAAGTCCCCAGCAGAGTCGCCAGCTGTCGCTACTGCGAAAATCGGCGCCGGCTTGACAGGAGAGTCGCCACCGTGCGTTATTTATCCCTCAGAGCGGGAAAGGAAACGCTCGAAGTAAACCTCGCAAAGACGGGAAAAGGTATGGTCATCGCAACCAAAACCTGGATTCGGGAGTCGGTTACGCAAGGGGAAGGTATTAGCACCCCTCACGTCCATCGTACTCGATGGGATCCACGCTTGGTGTTTATAAGGAAAAGGGTGTGTTTATCTATCTACGCTAATGGTCGGTCTGAAAAGAAAAGAAAAGGACAGGACTCGACAGAACATGCGGTGTTCTGGGCCTACGTATTCCCTCGTGCAATGGGAAAGTCAGAGTCAACGTAGTTCGACTACCTACGACTAAACGGGGGAAAGGTTGCTCGCCAGGACATCGCGTCCTGTGCCTACGTACTTCCACACGGCATGGAAGATCAGAGCAAACGTAGTTCGACTAACTACGGGTAAACTGGCGCTCTCACACAACAGTGAGAAAACAAACTGGTCTCTAAGGCTCGGGAACCTACAACTACAATCTGGTCTCAAATGCGCTCGGGCAAGAGAAAGGGGAAACAATTAGTCGTTAGCGGGAAAGTCTCGATCGCACAGCCGCGAGAGAACCAAAGTTTAGTTGTTAGTATGCTCGCTAGGATATCGCATCCTATGCCTACATATCCTCGTCTGGTACGAGGAATCAGAGCAGCTGTAGTTCGACTAACTACGGATCAAGCTACTCAAAAGCTCCTACTGAAAGGAAAGGGAAAAGACGCCCTAAACTATAGCTGGAAAAGGGGAATCTACCTACTGCTATCATGCCTGGTTGACCATCCTAATGTCTATCATAACGACTCCGCAACGGAGAAGTCAGAGCTCCTAAGGGATCATGGCCACAGGACTAAACGGCAAACAAGAATTAACTACAAAGTAAAGGAATACTGAAAATATGCATGAATGCAACAACTAAACAAACAAGGCGCAAAGGCCGCAAACCACAGAGGTAAGGGAGCTCAGCTCTACCAAATACCAACAAGCAAAACCACTCAATAACAAACAAGCAGAAGGAGGACCACCTCAACTTCTCATGCACACAAAGTCTACTTCTAAAATGCACTTAACTCAGAACTATCTAGATGAATACCTAAGTCTAATGCAACATAACATCACACAAGTCAAACAATACAAAGAGAAGGCTAGCTAACCTGACAAGCCTCTATCTACAAAACAAGAAACTACTCCTGGGCAAGGCCCCTAACAAACCTGAAACAAGCTCCTAATCTATCTCTAAACAAAACCCTATACAACACCTTAAGCAAAGATCTAAGCAAAAATTCTAATCAAAACCCTAAGCAAGAGGAATCAATCCCAGTCTCCAAGCTTCAGAACAAGCTTACCAGAGAAGGGGAGCTAAGCAGACAAGCTCATAGTGCCTTCCTCAGGAAAGTACCAGGAGGTTACCACTCAGGAGCCATATCCTATGCGGCTCGACGACTGTGATCAGTTTACATTCCTCCTCAGGAGAAATTAAACTCATATGAAGGCTCCGGCATCACTGGATACTTGAGAAAACCTATATGCACTAAGGGAACTAAGTGAGCAGACCCATAGGACCTTCCTCAGGAAAGTACTAGGAGGCTGACACTTAGGAATCGTATCCTACGTGCTCAACAACTGTGATCAGTTTACATTCCTCCTCAGGAGAAATTAAACTCACGAGTTGGCTCCAACATCATTGGATACTTAAGAAATCCTAGATAAACTAAGGGAACTAAGTGAACAGACCCATAGGACCTTCCTCAGGAAAGTACTAGGAGGCTTCCACTTAGGAATCGTATCCCATGTGGCTCAACAACATGTGATCAGTTTACATTCCTCCTCAGGAGAAATTAAACTCACAAGTTGGCTCCAACATCATTGGATACTTACGAAAGAGGTGAGAAGAAAGAATGAAAGTCATTCATAGTGCCTTCCTCAGGAAAGTACCATAAACTCCCTTCAAACTTCAGGATCTCGAACCTCACAAACAGAGAACAAGCTCCTAGACTAAGCCTCAATCCACTGCATCCTTGCAAGCTCCAACAGGACCTCAATCAGCTCCCATCTTCAAGAAGAACCCACAGGCCACCAAACCACAAGAGACTATCTCTGAAGTTCAACCATAGTTGAACTTCAAAGTCAGAAGCCATCAAGGCTTCTCCTATCCTCAGGCTCAGACAAAAACAGTATCAGAACATCCTACAAAAATCTATCAAAAATCTATGGGAAACCTACATGGCTCTATGACAACATACTAAAAAATCAGGACAAAACTCATTACCAGATGAAAGAACTAAAATCAGCAACACAGACATATCCACAAACCAATTATTCAATATCAAAGCAAAACAAAAAATGCAATTAAACTGAAAATGCATGATTTAGCTAATGTTTCTGCACTATAAAATTCTACATTGAATTACGAGTCTACAGAAAAAAGAACGGAATTATTTGATCGAATCTACTATTTTTTATGGATTTTCTAATAATACGCATGCACTAAAGAATATTAAAAAAGTCATTAAAATGGAAAATATACCAAAAATAGTGAACAAAAATAAAATGACATTTTTATTTTTATTTAATTTTCTAGACATTATGATGAAATGGTAGAAAAAATAAGAACTTAAAAATCAATCATTTTCATTTTATTATGAATTTTCTAATATGCAAAGAAATAAAAGAAATTGAAAAAAAAACAAAATTGAAATAACATTGGAGGGGGGGGGGGGGGGGGGGGGCTAACAGCAATGATTTCCAGTTATTATTGCATTGGGCTGCGTTGAGGGGTGGTGTGCATAGCAGGTTCGTTAAGCCCATATGAGATCAAAAAAACTAATAAAAACGTAAAGAAAAAAAACGCACAAGGGGGGTGCAGACTAGCAGGCTTTCCATGTTGTTTCTCATTGGGCTTATGCCCAGGGGGGTGTGGATAGCATTACGGCCTAAGGCCCAAATCAATTCATTCTGTCTTTCACACGCCAGGGGGGGGGGGGATTGAGCAAATGGGGGGCGTGACTCAGCAACACGCGTTTGGGCTTTGCACCCAGCCCAAACCCTAATCTGAACCACAAAACCGTTTCCCCTTCTACAAACCCTAAACACTGTTCATCCTTCTAACCTAAACCCTAGCCGTCGTTCTCTCACCTTCCTCACACAAACCCTCTCTGAAACTCCCCTGATCTCTCCCAAACAATCCAAACAAACTCTAAAAAAAAGCTTCTCACCCAAACACCTCAATCTCTCGCCAGAATCTACTGTTCGAGATCTAACTTAAACTAAATGCTAACTGAAATCCCGACGGAAACCTACATTCAACAATCAACAACGAATCAGAGTGGAAGGACAACATACCTGGCTTGAGGTGTGAACGACGCCGCGAATCCTCGAAGTTCGTTGAAGGAATTGAAGAAATCCTGAAGAATCTTGAAGAACCACTTGAAGGTCACTACGAGAAAGCGGAAGATCTTGATACTTATGGAAGACTTTGAAGACGTTCTGGAGAAGAAACACCGTGGGCGAAGAACTTCAAAGATCTTTACGGACTTGAAGTGGTTGGGAGTTGACGAAGACCTATGAATAACGATGAAGACGCGCTGGGGATTCTCTGGCGATGAGATGAATCTGGGAACGTGGAAGGAGATCTGGAGGCTGATGATGATTGTATGGAGTTCTGGAAAGGTTGTTCTTGGTGCTTGAAGGATCTTCTGGGAAATTACTTGAGGTTTCCGGCGACGGTAGATGTCTCCGACGAGGGGAAGATGAATGATGGACGGAGGGGATCGGAGACAATCGGAGGGAAAAATGGATTTCTGGAGATTTCCGGTATTTGGGGTTTTCGGCGAAGAAGACGGTGGCCGGAGACGGTTAGAATGGCCGGCGGTGAGGTGGTCACCGGCTTTGCATGCCGGTCAAGGGCGTCTCCGGTGACGCGTGTGGTGATGACAAGTGGTGAAGGGGGTTACTGCATGGGTGGCACGTGGCTGGACGGGTGGCAGCAGAGAGAGAATGTGAGTTCTGAAGTGGGACGCGTGTGAGAGTGTGAGGGAGTCTGAGTTGTGAGGTGGGGTCCCCTGAGTGGGACGCGTGTGGCCCTTCTTATAGTGACAAGTGGCGTCCTCTGGCCACAATCTGGACAAAAAACGACTTGGACTGAATATCACATGCTGGGCCTCCAAAAAACTGCACTCTGGCCCATGAAAATCTGGACAAAACTGTACAAAAACTGAATAATAATAAAAAAACAATTAAACCTAATTATATCTAATTAAAATCAATTAACACCTAATTAGCTAATTACCCTAATCAACTCTAAAAAGATCAAAACTCTAATCAACTCTATTTAAACCAATAATACTCTAAAAAATCTAATAAACCCCCTAATAAATCTCTAATAAAACTATTCTATTTATTTAAATTCTATAAAAAGGAACAACCTATTTATTTCTATAACAAAAGACTATTAAATTCTATACTATTATTCTAAAACTAGTAAATCTATTTAACTATTAAGAAAAATCCATTAAAAGATTAAAGCCCTATTTTTTCTATTAACAAACTATTAAAAAATTTCTATTAACATAAAAGAAAAAACTATAATATTTTCTATATTATCTAAAACAATTAAAAAAACAAATTTAAAATCTATTATATTCTAAAAATGATTAAAAACTATTAAACCTATTTAAAAATCTATATAAAATTCTAAAAAAAGATTTAAACTATAAAAACCCTATTTAAATTCCAGAAAAATCTATAAAGCCTATTAAAAACCCACAAAAGTCTATTAAACCCTAAAAAATGCAGACAAATACAAATGACCCCCATAACAGAGTGCACGAGACCAGATCGAGTCGAACAGAGAACCCCGGGCATCAGAATATCTCCAAAATTTACTATGCAAGCTGAAAATCACCGAGGAGCGCACATTTTTTCCCGAAAATAAAACCCTGATGATCTAGACTGGATCTGCCATATCTGATAGACGAAAATCAAGCTGTAACCCTGAGGTCCTCTGCCTGTGCACAAATATCATACGTCTGATTTGCGAATATGAGTTTAAACCACGAGTCAGATAGGAGAATCGGTTGGTCAAATTTTAGGGTGCAACACAGAAGAGTTGAGATTGTATTTTACCCCGTATCAGAGTAGGATCATGAGTATCCTCAGCAGATTAAGATTGATATCCTTGATAGTAGGGGCATTTCCAGCAGTGTGCTGCGCGCAATCAACCCCAGTTTGGGTCAATCCCCACAGAGCACAATCAGTTGCCAATGGTTTGAAGAGAGCATCCCCAAGCAGAGTTTTTTTTTCTTTCTCCCCAAGCAGGGCTGCCTTTCCATTTCTTCAGCAGGATGGTTATCCCCGGCAGATTTGGTTTCCCTTTTCCAGCATTTATGTTGCTGAGATGATTCTGTGATATCAGGTTACCTTCAGTGGAGTTGACGTTACCTTCGGCATCTATTTTGCCAAGTGGTTGCGGACCTAGTGTTCTCTGGCAGCTCGAGCCTGCATTTACATTTGCATATATCGTCATAGCATTTATACAAACATATAGCATTTCCATGCCTTTTGGGCGTCGCATTTCAAACAGAACGCATAGCATTTCCATGTCATATAGGGCATTGCATCATTTCAGACATACGCATTTCGAAACATGGACCAGGTTGGTTACCTCATGGCTTTCGAGTATGTTCCCCTGCAGAGTCGTTTGGTTAAGCTTATCTTCTCCCCCAGCGGAGTGATTCTTCACATTTGGTTGTTACGTTGGCACTGAAAAAAGATTGACATATATCAGATTTCTGAAGCTGCCTCCTGTTGACAGAATGGGTGCCGAGCAGTCGATTCAGAAGTTCCCCAGGAGAATTATCCTCAAGTTCGTCGTGAACTGTGAGATGACAGGATTTGATCCCATAAGTCAGATGGGAATCAAGGTGTTTGCTGTCTGAAGCATTATTTCAATACTTGTGGCGTCACACAGGTGATTGATGTTGAAAAGGAGAGAAATGTTTATCAGATAATTGACCAGTTGTTGCCGTGACAACCAAACTCCAGTCCATTGGAGGCTATTCCTCAAGCAGTTTTGCAGTATATTCTCACGGTTGGCAAATTTCAGGGTTTCATTGGTATTCAACCGTCATCTACCTTTGAATGTTTGAAGGCTGAGCGCTCTTCAACCATTCAGGTCCAAGCCGCTTGAATAGGGGCAGTTGTTGCACCCTAAAATTTGACCAACCGGGTCTCGCATCTGGTTGATGTTTCGACGCATTTCTGCATTCGCATCCGCATATTGCATACAGTGCATTTTTTCAGTTGTTTTGATTTTATCGGGATCACAGCCCTCTTCTCGCGTTTCAGGTGTTTTTAGTCAGTTCAGATAGGCGGAATCGCATTTTTGGGAAGCTGTGCTCTTCCCAGTGTTTTCAGCTTGCGCTGTTGTTTTTGGGGATATTTCGGTGTCTATTGATTTTTACCGGTTGTCCCGGTGCGCTCTCGCGGTGTTACTGATCGTTTTGGATTATTTTTGTTCCCTCTGGAATTATTAGGATTTTATTAGATATTATTAGCATTTTCTAGAATTTAAATAGATTTTTTTTAATATTTTTAATAGTTTTAAATCTTTTTTTAGAATTTATAAATTGTTTTTAAATAGATTTTAGAATATTAGATATTAATAGATATTAATAGGTTTAGACATTATTTTCTTTTAGATATAGATTTTAATATGGTTGTTCTAGATTTTAAATAAGAATTAATATAGGTTTTAGATATAGATTTTATATATAGATCTTATTTTTAATATAGATTTCTAGATAGCTTTTAATAAGTTTTTAGAATGTTAGAATATAGTTAGATATTAATAGATTTTTCTGAATATTAATTTGTAGATTTAATTGTTAGATTGTTTTAAGTTTTAATTAGATATAGGCTTAATAATCAATTAGTCTTGCCATTTTAATTCACGTTAATTCATCAATCAGTCATTAATCTTTCGTTAGTCTTTTAATCCAATCATTAGTGTTTTCATCCTGTTGATCCATTAGTATTAATTTCAATTGCTCATGTTAATCCATGTTTAGCTTTTTTTTTATTTTCCATTTAGTCCAATTAACCAGTTTTCGTTGGGCCCAGCGTCTTTTTTGGAGGCCCATTCCATTTCAGTCTTGTTTTTGTCCAGCATTGCCTCATATCAATATATAAGCTTCACCACGTGTTCAGGCGAAGAGGGGGCCACTTCATTTCATCTTCATCCCTGAACTCACACGTAGCATCTCCACTAACTCTCCACTCAACACTAACCCCACCACGTGGCACACATGCGTTCTCCCTCTGCCACCCAACCACGCCACTTGTCCCTCGCCTGAGCTTCGCCGGTTGCATGGCCGGCGGCCATGCAACCACCGCACCTACCAACTCTGGTCATCTCCCAACTGTCTCAGACCACCGCAATTAACCCTAACCTCTTCCAGCCACCCTACAACCCACCGGAAACTGCAAATCTTCACCAGATTCATCTCTTCTCTGATCTTCTCCGTTCATCACCAACAACACCCTCCGTTCATCAACGATCATCAAGACTTCTCCAGAAACTCTTCAGAGTTCATCAGATCGCCAGATTCCAAGATTCGTCTGTTCATCAATATTCCCAGAATCATCAAGATCTCCCAAGATCTTCATCAAACTCATCAAATCCGAGAACTTCACGCGTTCTTCGCCGATTCTCTAGAAGATTCATCGCGTTCGAGATTCAACCGTGTTCATCGTATTCGTCAGAACCTTCATACGGTTCATCAATCATTTCCCCAGAAAGTTCCTCAGAAGCTTATCACCTTCAAGAAAATCTCCAGATCCTTCACGACACTCCCAGAACCTTCAAGGTTTCTTCAAGAACCGCATGCCATCACCATCAGTCGTTCATAGATCTTCGTCCGTTCCCAACAACTTCAAGATCTGCGAAGATCTTTGAAGATCTTCATCTGCGGCGCCTTTTTTTTCCAGAACTTCATCAAATCTTCAAACACATCAAGATCCTGTTCATCCGGTTCATCAATGATCTGCAGTTTCATCTACATCATCCGATCTTCATCGCATGCAAGACCTTCATCAGATCTTCATGATCTCTAAGCTGATGATCAAATATCTTCCAGATTTGCATTACTTGCGAAAGTTGAGTGAGGAGGGAATGGTGATGAGGTTGAGTGATTTGAGCGGAGATGTTTTAGAAAGATTGAGAGAGTAAGAATCTGAAGGGAGAACGAGGACGAAAGAGTGAGGTTGAGAGAGAGAATTCGAGAGAGAGTGAAGCTGGGAGGTAGCTGCGCATGAACAGTAGTCTGGGGAGAATTAGGGTTCTGAGAAGGTGGAATGAGAGAAAGGAGACCCTGTGTGAATTGAGCCTTGGGCCCATAGGCTTCGATACAGTCCGTACACCCCCCATCCTTCGTGGTACCCTCCGTTTACCTTTTCTCTTTTGGATATGGGTTGGGCCCAATGCAATTGCGTTTCTGAACCAGACTCCCTCCGTTTCACACCCCACCCCTCCATTTTTTTGTTTGGTTGGGATAGTTGTTGGGCTGGGCCCAGTTTTACCCATTGTTTTTCTGCTGATTGTACCCCCTGGGCCAGTTGCACCCCTAGTGTTCTTTTTTCTTTATTTTCTTTTCTTTTATTTTCATTTGTGTAGATTTTATATGAAAAAATAATAAAAAGAATATTGAAAAAGAGAAAAAGAAAAAAAGAGTGGAAAAAATATTGAAAAAGAATATTGAAAGAAAAGAATATTGAAAAAAAAAAGAGAAAAAGAATGAAAAAATATTGAAAGAAGAATATTGAAAAAATATAGAAAAAGAATATGAAAAAAGTAAAATAGTAAAAAAGTATAAAAATATTAGATTCAACATTTTCTTTAAAATAGATATTTTCTTCATAGGAGTTTATTTTACCTTTTTAGAGGTAGTTTTAGAAGTCCACTTGTTAGGGGACTATTTTCCATTTGATTTTTTCCAAGATAGTTGGATAGTTTCTAGGAGATTATTTCCCGTATTCAATTATTGTAACCATTTTTCAGAATGTTAATAAAACGAGATTTGAGCTGTGGTCCCGAAAGTAGCCGAACTACAGCTGCTCTGATTTCTCGTACCAGACGAGAATATGTAGGCATAGGATGCGATATCCTAGCGAGCACACTAACGACTAACTTTTGTTCTCTCGCTGCTGTGCGATCGAGACTTTCCCGCTGACGACTGATTGTTATCCTTTTCTCTTGCCCTTGCGCATTTGAGACCAGACCGTAGTTTTTCCCATGGGTTCCCGTACCTTTAAAACCAGTTTAATATCTCACTCCTGTGTGAGAACACCCAGTCTAGCCGTAGTTAGCATGAATTACGTAAGCTCTGATCTTCCATGCTGTGTGGAAGTACGTTGGCACAAGACGCGAAGTCTTGGCGAGCCAATTCCCTGTAGTTTCCCGAACTACGTTGACTCTGACTTTCTCTCTTAAGAATACGTAGACATAGAGTGCGACGCTCTATCGAGTCAATTCTCTTCCGTTTAGATTTAGCAGCCGTAGATAGATTGTTTTGCATCCTTTAGACAAACCAAGCAAGCGTGGATCCCGTCGAGTACGACAGACGTGAGGGGTGCTAATACCTTCCCCTTGCGTAAGCGACTCCCGAACCCAGGTTTTGGTTGCGATGACCATACCTTTCCCGTTTTTTGCGAGGTTTACTTCGAGCGTTTCCTTTCCCTCCGTTGGGATAAATAACGCGCGGTGGCGACTCTTCTGTCAGCCGGCGCCGATTTTCGCAGTAGCGCCAGGGAGTAACCCTTATTTTGAAATAAAAACTCATAACATTGTATTCACAGAATTTACAATTGCAAGTGAATAAGAAATTCTAGTTTGGAAGCAGAGAGAAAATCTGTAGAAAATATTCATCTTCTTCTCCAACATTATTTTCTTTCTTTCTTTCTCAACTTTTTTCATTCTCATTGCATGATTGATAAAAATCTTGAGATAAGATTGAGCGAAATTCTCCATAGGTTGTGGTTGAATTCCAACATATGGTATCTAGAGCTCCGGTTGCGATTCAAGGAAGCAAAACTGTGATGGCGATGAATCATCCAAACAGACATTTTCTGGTGAATCTTCTAATTCTTAAGAAAGATAATTACGAGAATTAGTGCAAGCAGATTAAGGTGGTGTTCTGTTATCAAGATCTATGGGATCTTGTGAAGGAAGGAGTAACACCGCTTGTAGAAAACGCGACAGATCAAGAAAAGGTTGCACACAAAGAATTGAAGAAGAAAGATTATAAAGTTCTCTTTATAGTCCATCAATGTGTTAATCCAGATAATTTTGAAAAGGTTAGTGATGTAGAATCAACGAAGGAAGTGTGAGAAGTTCTGGAGAAGTCATTTGGAGGAGCAGATAAGGTGAATGATGTGAGGTTACAAACTCACAAGAGAGCCTATGAATTGCTTCAGATGGAAGAAAGTGAAAGCATGACTGATTTCTTCACTAGGGTTACTAAACTGGTGAATCAAATTAGGGTATGTGGAGAAGTGTTGACATCAAGGTCAGTTGTTGCAAAGATATTGAGGTCATTAGCTCCAAAGTTTGACCATGTAGTAGTAGCCATAGAAGAGTCGAAAGACTTGCCAGTATTGACGAAGGAAGAGCTTCAAAGGACGCTTGAATCTCATGAACAAAGAATGGATAAAAGAGTTGCATGAAATTCGAAAAGTGATATGTCTTTGCAGGCGCAGTCAGAAAAGGAAAAGAAACACAAAGGAAGCTAGAATGGCAACAAAGTTAGAGGAGGCTACAACAATTCAACTGGTCAAAATCAGCAGAAATGAAACTGGTCGAATAAGAGAAAACCCTAGAACCAAGGCAACCCAAGAGGTGGTGGTGCAGGTAGAGGAAGAGGTGGTGGTCGAAAACCTAATGTTGCGGTGAAAATTTGATATCAAGCTATTAATTAACTTGAACCTTATTTCTTTTACAACCGGTCTTTAATTTATCCAAAGGATAGGTCTAAAGAAAGAAAGAACCTTTTGCGCGATGTGACAACAACGCTTTAAGAGATTCGGGGATTCGGGGGTTGGTTATATCTAGGGAAGGTATTAGCACCCTAAATATCTGTAGTACTCTACAGGAACCTTTTGTTCAATTAATTGCTAAAGTTTGTGAATTGTGCACTATGGTTTGAGTTGGGAATAAAAGTAAAATAAAGGCCTAAGTGGTTTTCTAAGTTTGCTCGCAAAGGCGTCGCACCTTCTGCCTACGTATCCTGACTAGGATAGAATCAGAGCAATCGTAGTTCACCTCACAAGGGAAAAGAACACTTGATGACGATCAAAGTTCAAAGGGGAACAAACATGACGATGTTTGTGTGGAGTTTGACAAAACTCCCTAAACTAAATTGTAAAAGGGGGAAGTAAGAAATCATGACGATGATTCTTACACAGAGTTGACGAACTCTTTCCTAGGGTTCTAGTTGAAGAACACTCCTAGTATGGGTGGGTTTCTTAGACTTCAAGCAAAGTCTAAAGGCTTCTAGTCTAGGGTTAAGGTGACTTAACAAAGTCAAGGGATAGCAGAGATTTTGGTCCAAGACGTTGTCAGTCAAGTGGACAGACCTTCTTTTGGAGGAACAGTATTGTCGGCAACTGGACGAAAGCTAACGAGCTTCGTCGCTTGGGGATAAAAATAAAATACAAACATTATACAAAGCAATTATGGTGACAACCAAAGAAAAAGATTAAGGATGAAAAGCAATGATGGCAATCAAAGCAATTGTTCTGGTACGAGAACCGTGACGACAGTTCGCACCTGGAATACCGTTAACAGACAGATGAGATAAATATAAAAATAATTCAAGGTAAAAATTCTAACATGTTGACAAACATATATAGATATGATAACAATCAATTTTCCTGAGAAAACACAAGAGGAAACCTTCTAAATTTCATCTGCAACCAAATAGGGTTAGTACCGTTGACGCGCGGATTGCGCACCATAAAACGTGGTGAAAAAATAATCAAACATGGAAAATAAAATTATGACATGAAAGTACACATTAAAATAAACACAATGAAAAAAGAACGGGTGAAAAACGATAAAAAATGAGAGAGTTACGAATTTTTGAAGTTTATGTACAAAAATAGGAAAAATAATAAAAGGGTTCGACCTCCACCCGGATCGAACCCTGGTCATGATGGTGAAAGGTATAATTGCGCGCATGTTCTTACCGCTGGGGCGGCTGTTACATCCATTAATCAAATGGAAACAATATGTATACAAGGCTTGTTTTGAATCATGGCTGGGCAAAATACATAATCAACACCAAATACGTTTTATACCGTATCTCACTAACCGCTCATCGGATCGAGGCAAATTTTATATGGATCTTGGGTAGAAAAATGAGAGGAAGAGGATGGTGATGTTAGTTTTTCCAAATTGTTCACCTAGTGAAAAAAACGCTGACTGGTGTGTGTGTGTGTGTTTTGAATGCATGGAAACATAATCGAAACCAAATACGTTTTATACCGTATCTCACTAACCGCTCATCGGATCGAGACAAATTTTATATGTAAATTGGGTAGAAAAATGAGAGGAAGAGGATGGTGATGTTAGTTTTCTGAGATTCATTTTCCTGTGAAAAAAACGATAGCTGGTGTGTTTCATGGTTTTGGCTTGCAAATTGAAATGGTCAGCTTGATATACACATGCTATAGGTCAAGTAAAGGCACATACACATCATATATGTCATATATAACAGATAGCAAGCACAAATTGAGCCAAAGCATGAGTAATTGTGACTGTTGTGCATAAGTTGCAAATCACATAACATGAACATGCATGACAAAAGTGATTTTTGGTTCTTGAGTGTTTTGTGTGATTCCAACTGTTCTAACACCTTAAATATATCATATGAAGTGTGTGTAGATGAAAACATTTCAACTGGAATACATGTGTAAGCATATAGCATTCAAATTGCAAATTGAAGCACTTATGTGTGTGTGAAGCATAATGTGATGTGAAACTTTGTACAGTCAAGTTTTCATGGTTTGAATCATTCAAACACAACACATATGGTCATATGGAGCTGTAGAAATACTGAGATAACATGTACAAGCAAGTGTGATCAAATTGGCATGTGAATATGAAGCATTTTGAACATTATGGACCAATATGCATGATAAGGGACAGATGAAGTTCTAATCCAAATTCAAGCAAACTAATCACTTGGACAGCATAAATACATGATATTGAGATGGTCCAAACATTAAAAATCCATAGAAAGCAACTGTCATGTAAATTGTCATAGCATATGCAAGTTTTGCAAGTAATGATGCTCATGAAGACATGAAACTTGATACATTGATTTTTAACACAAGATGATCATTCAAACACATCAAATATGTTCAATATGGGGTGTATAAGGTATTTGTTTTGGCAGAAAATAAGCATAGGCAAAAATCATGTTTTGGGGCTTTATGTGCTTTTTGTGATATTTGGGGATTACATGTGAAATTATGAGGCTGTGCTCAAATCAACCATATGAGTGCATACACATGTTATTAATGACATTTAAATCATGCTAGAATGATAGGAAATCATAATTCATGCTTGGTGCCAAAAGTGAGAAAGTGAGTGGATTAGTGTATTCATGTGCTCATGTCAACATGTGAAATTCAAAACCAAACCACAAATTAGCAAGGTGAGCATATACACAAGTTCCAAATGGTCATTGTGATGTGTGTTTGAAATGTGTTTTGGTGGAAGACAAGTTTTATGCAAAAAACCAAATTGTGTGGTATCAAGTGTTTGTGTTCATTTGTGATTCCTTGGTGCAAGGCGGCAAAACAAAACCAATACACATAGATATGCTCAGAATGCTAATTGAATCATGTTTGAGTGATGAAAGCCTACTGTCATGCTTTTATGTAAATGATAACAGAATTGTGGTAAGCAATAAAAACAGGGCTTGAAGTTTGCAAATAATTTTGACAGCAATATAAAAGCTTGAAACCAAAATAGCAGCAATACAAGGAACAATCATGATATGAAGCAAATCCTGCCAAGCATAATGAACAGACCAATAGCAACAGCATCAAACAGCACCATTAACACACATATGGATGACTCAGCATTAAGTACATGAGAATATGTTTTTGACAGCAACCACATGAAGCAACATAGCAGTTCCATAGCACAACATGAATCTTTACTATTATGACCAAACAGGATCATGAAAAATATTACTCATAACAGCCTATGTTAATCCAAGAATCAACTACATGAACTATATTATAACATCAGTAAACATCCTCATCAAAACAGAATATCAAAACCACATAGTAACCATTGAACAAAAACAGCAGAATATCATCATTTAATATCATGCCAAACAATCCAATATATGTTTTACCGATGCACCAAAGATGTGATCTTATAAGATGTGATGCATGAAATTAATAAGGGATAAACTACATACCTGTGGAAGAGTTGTTAGGCAAGCCAGAATGCTGAGAAAAACCAGAGCTTTATGAATCCAAACTTGTGTTGTGCTTTTCTTGAACTTTAAGTAACAAACCAAGTGAGAGGTCAAAATGAGTTCTGTCCACTTCTGGTGATCAATGATGGTTTGGACAGCTTATATATATGATATTTGAGGTGTTCAAGGGTTCAAAACATCAAGGAAGTGTTTGGAGATCAGTTTGGAGGATTTTGTGGACTTAGGTCAAAGTAAACTCCATGGTAAGTTGACTTTTTGATTTCTTGGTATTTTTGGTGGTTCAATGGTTTGTACACCTTCTATATGTGATTTAGAGGGTGTGTGGATGATAGTTTGAGTGCTGGAACATGAAGAACTTGATATGGTAGCAAAGTTGCAAATGCTAAATTTTGGCAATTTTTGGCTATTTTGGTGATTTTGCAAAATGTAAGTAAGTGAGAGATGTGATGAGGGAACTTGGTTTAGCAGGTTTTTAGAATGATGTTGATGTCCTAAATGAGGAGTTTGAAGTCCCTATTTATAGAAAAAATGAGTGAGGAGCTTGCTAGGTGACTTTGCTTCACCATGAAGAAATCTTAGATTTTTTCTTCCAAATGACAACTTGCTTTGCTTTTCTGATCTCTAGTTGTTCCCTTAACTCAATTGGCAAGTTAGAATGATGATGTTACAGAGAAAACACAGCCTAGAGGCTTGGTAGAGTGGCTGGAGCAGAAATCCCTTTACACCTCATGCTTGGAAAAGTCAATCTTTTCAACTTAGGCAATGAACTTCCAATTCTTGATTCCATGCTATCTCCTTGCTATTTCTTTGATTCAACCTGCTTGAGATGATTAATATATCAGATAGAAGGAGTTTAGAACATTGAAATTGATCCACTTGAGTGATAGAGGTGCTTTTGCAAAATTCATCAATGTGGGACAAAAGTGACAAATTGCCAACTTTGAACACATGTATCTCTCAGCTCATAAATACCCTTGAGATGTACTTGTACTTTTTAGAAAGCCCTCACATAGTACTACAACTTTCATGTTGGCCAGAAGTCTTGATTCCATTTGAAACTAGGTGAAAAATCCCCTTGAAGTTGGCTGATTTTAGGGTTCTTTAGTGTAAATGACTTAGAAATTTTCTAAGTTATTTTCCCTTCTAGGAATGTTTTTGCTTATATCTCAAAAAGTATGCATTTTCTGGTTGTGGACTAGTATGGTACTTTTGTAGGACTTGTCAAGAGATTTCAAATGAGACTAGAACCAACTCAATTGGATGTGCGGTTAAGGAGATACGGTTTAGCCCTTTTCAAAACCCTAATTTCCCGATTTCTCGATTACTCTCTCATCTTTGATCCAATGATCATGAAAATTGATATGCAAGTCCATTATGACATAAGGAACAACTTTGATTCACAACTTGGATTCCAATTCTCAAAATTCGAGGAGTTGACTTTTCGGTCAACCGTACGATCGATCGGTGCCGATCGAGTCGCCTGTTGATATTCTGGACATCCTGGGACTTTGACACTTCTTGAATAGTCTTTAATAGCCTATATTAACTTCATGGACCTCACTCCCACCATTAAAACTTTTCCCAACATCAAAGTCAAACCACAGTTGACTTTCCACTGGTTAAAAACCCTAATCGGGGCCTCCTGACTGCACTGTTCTTGATTCTGAAACGATTTATTCAAATTGACTTCCCATTTGACTTTGATATTGTCTTTGATTTCATTCCATGATTGAATTGGCCCAAATCATTGGTTGATCATTCCTTGATTGTTTTGAATTTGTCGGTGCGAGAACCCTGATTCATCTGTAACTTGACAATAATAAACTTGCACTGATTTAGGGTTAGATAATGCATGATCATGCTTCTAAAAATGATAATGAGGATCTAAGGGGTCAAAATTTGGGGTACAACAGTTGCCCCTATTTAAATATCTTCACTAGATGGGGGACGAGAGATGACAATCTTCGTTAAATCGCAGTGAAAGGTATTTAAATATAGATAACCGAAAATTTTGTCCCTTAGATCCGATGTCATGCTAAAGGACAAGTTATGATATGCCATGCACTCTAAATGATGCTTTATGATGCTTGAAAGCAAACATCATAGACGCAACGATAATAATAAAAGAAACAGTAAAACAAACAGTGACAAATACAAGGACTCGACATTGGGGACTCGTACTGAAAAACTAAATTAACAGTTCAGACATGACTGATAGCGTAAGAAGGAAAACTTCACATGGGGAAGAGACAAATCCAATAAAGATGACAATCTTATTGGAACAGAGGTACTCCACCGGGGAGAAGAATTGACTTCTACTGGGGAAAAGGATATACTTTTACTAGGGAAATGGAAAATTAATTTCGTCGGGAAAAGAGAAGCAGACTTCACCGGGGAAGCGAAAGACTGGATACAATCTCACTGGGGATGATCAGATGAGGAACTTCCTATAGCGAAGAGTTCAAATGGGATCTTCAGGAATGGACTAGAAATAAGACTAATCACACATGGAGGATACTAGTGACGACTAGATCTCCGAGACTTGACTGGGAACATGGATCAACTGGGGATACATCCTCAGCTTCTACAAATAGTTCACACCGTGCTGGTAATCAATAGACTTCCTGGGGAATTGGTAACGACCAGAATTCCAAGCGATGCCAGTGACGACTGGTCTTTTAATGGTGATTGGTGACGACCAAATCAGGGTACCAATAACGATTGGTTTTAAACAATGCCAGTTACGACTGGATTTTTTTTTTTAATGAAGATGGTGACGACCATACTGGGGAATACCAATGACAATTGGTTATATAAAAATGCTAGGGATCACCAGATCTTCTAGCTGGAGATTGGTGATAACCAAACTGAAATAGACTTCCAAGTAACGATCGGACTCTAGATGATGATACCAGTTACGACTGGGTTTCAAAGGGAAAAATTGGTTAAAACCTCAGGATACCAATGACGATTGGATTTAGGCAGTGCCAGTGACGACTGGACTTCATGGGGAAAGTTAGTGACAACTAACAAGATACCAATAATAATTGGAACAATACCAGTGACGACTGGATTTACCGGGGAAAAGGTTGGTAACGACCAGACCAAAAGGCGCCCATGACAATTGGACTTTTATTTAGTGCCAGTGACGACTGGACTTATACGTGGATACGAAGTGAGTAATAACTTAGACTTCGCGTGGATTGATAGATGTCACCGACTCGGGGAACAAACGAATCACACTGATCCCATGATGAGGGGTGTACGTAGACTTGGGAAATAAACCCGAAGACCTACTGGGGAATAAAGCCTGTAGGTAGATTTTGCTGAGGTGAATTCAAACAGATGTCCAGAAATACTTTGCTGGGGAAGGAACCTTCATATCATCACAAGAAATCCTGAGGGATAATCTTCAATTTTGATAACCATACATGGCCAAAGTAGCTCAAATTTACCTATACTTCACCGGGAAGGATGGTGTATCAAAGTTTCTGCTATTCCGAGGTTTCAGGGAAGTATGATTTTCCTCGAATCTTTTCCGTGAGTTAAACATTTTTTGTTAGTCTTTTCAAGTTTATTTGAATCTAATACTTTCAAAATTTTGAAGAATGATAAGCTTCTCTGAAGAGACTGCCACTTATCGCTGAAGAAAGATAAGCTTCTCTGAAGAGACTGCCACTTATCGCTGAAGAAAGATAAGCTTCTCTGAAGAGACTGCCACTTATCGCTGAAGAAAGATAAGCTTCTCTGAAGAGACTGCCACTTATCGCTGAAGAAAGATAAGCTTCTCTGAAGAGACTGCCACTTATCGCTGAAGAAAGATAAGCTTCTCTGAAGAGACTGCCACTTATCGTTTGAAGAAAGATAAGCTTCTCTGAAGAGACTGCCACTTATCGCTGAAGAAAGATAAGCTTCTCTGAAGAGACTGCCACTTATCGCTGAAGAAAGATAAGCTTCTCTGAAGAGACTGCCACTTATCGCTGAAGAAAGATAAGCTTCTCTGAAGAGACTGCCACTTATCGCTGAAGAAAGATAAGCTTCTCTGAAGAGACTGCCACTTATCGCTGAAGAAAGATAAGCTTCTCTGAAGAGACTGCCACTTATCGCTGAAGAAAGATAAGCTTCTATGAAGAGACTGCCACTTATCTAAAAAATGCTCTTCTTGATAGATAGTGCAAAATAAATGCACGTCCAGGTAGGTTTGGCGACCGACATGGACCAAAGTTCAATCTAGAATAGAACTAGAAAGAAACTGTCAAACAAGACTCCAACCACTGAGAAATGAACTCGAATGGGGACACCTCTTATCCAATCCTGGAAAAAGATAACTGAAGCAACCATCATCCACGAGGATTAACTCTGTGGGGAATTGACAAAGGGTGGACGTTTTATGCCTAAAGGCCGACAACTCTATGGGAAAGAGACAAAACACCCAGTCACTAAGGAGGGACACCCAACAAAACAGGTAACAACCAGAGATAGTACAAATGCACAGATGCTATGCATATGCTTATGCCATGATCATGTTTATGCTGACAAAACAGACAAAACTGGAGATGAAATGAACATCTCGACACGGAGACTCAAACAACTTCACCAAAGTTGGGCATCAAAGGGATGGTCAGGAAGAATATCCATTCTACTTTCAAGGTTACCACCTTCTCTGAGAGAGTAATCTTCTTAGGCCAAAACATCATGACTTCACTTGGACTGCCATCATGAGTTTGAATTCTTTGCTAAAGGAAGATCACACCGAGAGATTCCCATATCAACGGAAGTAATAACTTAACCGGAGAATTTTGACAAAAGGTACCTATGAGAACAAAACATTTATGCCTCATGATGGTGATAATCCTCTTCAAGCGAGCAGAGGCTCTTACGACGAACAGTCTTCAAATCCTTTCTACCCC
>CAWUDS030007178.1:0-22500 GCA_963859935.3 Lathyrus sativus
ATATTGGATTATGTTCCATAATTTTATTTTAGAAATATATAAAGAAATAGATAGTAACAAATTACTAAAAAGATGAATACAAAAAAGAAAATATACGAAGAAATTCGTCCCCCTCCCACATATTTCATAGCCTCTCCTATAAAAAAACTGAAAATACCAACTCCATTTGGAATTCCATCAATTACCTGTTTATCAAAAAAAGAATAGAATTTAGCTAACTTTCTTACACTCGCAATTAAAGATACTTCAAAAAAAGCATCTATAGAACCACGATTATATGACCAATCATATAGAATATTGATTATTCTATCAGCAATCATTTTTTTAGGAACACATTTTTGAAATAAATTCAATAAGTTCAAATTTTGTAAAGAAGAAAAAATCGGTTTATAGAAAAAAGACGCTATAAATATTCCGAAAAAAGCTATACTCACCGAAAAAGTTGCATTTCTAAAAAATTCATACCAATCCACAGAATTCTTTGAATTTGGATGGAAAAGATCCATAGACGGAATTAACAATTTAGATAATAGATCCAAATCTATTCCTTCTTGGCTGAAAGAAATTCCAATGGACCCGACGAAGAAAGTAAATAGTACTAATACAAGCATAGAAAAGATCATAGTATTGTCAGATTCATGAGGATAAAAAAAAGGAATGTGTTTAGTACCAAAATGTTTACTATCAAGAAACAGACGTCTTATGCTTTTGACATTTCGATTTCTTCGATGTGAATATGTCCTCTCCCGAAAAAAAGAAGTCCTTTCATTATTATTCATTGTTAATAAAGCTAATAAATGAATTTTCTTTTTTAATTTTTTTTTTTCTTCTTTGCCCCATAAAGATATTGAATAGAATGAACTATTTTTCTTTCCATTGAAATTTTGAAAATGAACGTTTAAATATCCTTCAAAAACAAGTAAATAAATTCGAAACATATAAAATGCTGTTAATCCTGCGGTGGAACAAGCTATTATTGCGAAAATTGGTGAATACAACCAACTATCATTAAGAATCTCATCCTTGGACCAAAAACAAGCAAAAGGTGGGATACCACAAAGAGAAAGTGTACCTATTAAAAAAGCCATTTTTGTAATTGGCGCATGTTTTGTTAAACCGCCCATAAGAACCATATTTTGACTTTTATCTGGAGAATATCCAACAATAGCTTCCATTGAATGAATAATGGATCCAGATCCTAAAAACAACAATGCTTTTGAATAAGCATGAGTAATCAAATGAAATAAAGCGGCTCGATAAGAGCCCATACCTAAAGCTAACATCATATACACCCAATTGAGACATTGTAGAATAGGCTAAATTTTTCTTAATATCTTTTTGAGCAATAGCGAAAGTAGCTCCTAATACTACTGTTATTATACCTATCAAAGCTATTCCAGTCATTATGGAGGGTATAACTATGAAAAGAGGAAGAAGTCGAGCTACAAGAAAAATTCCCGCTGCTACCATAGTCGCAGCATGTATAAGAGCAGAAATAGGAGTAGGACCTTCCATAGCATCTGGTAACCATACATGAAGAGGGAATTGGGCAGATTTTGCAACGGATCCGCAAAATAACAAGAGGGCACACAAAGTAACAAAAATAATATTTACCTCATTCTTATAAATTAAGTTATTGAATATTAGAAATAAATCCCTAAATTCCAAACTACCGGTTATCCAATAAAAACCTAAAATTCCTAATAAGAAACCAAAGTCCCCTACACGATTCGTTACAAACGCTTTTTGACAAGCATTTGCCGCAATAGGACGTGTGAACCAAAAACCTATTAATAGATAAGAACACATTCCAACCAATTCCCAAAAAATATAAACTTGTATCAAATTGGAACTAGTAACTAATCCTAACATTGAAGTATTAAAAAAACTCATATAAGTAAAAAATCTCAAATAGCCTTGATCATGAGACATGTAACTATCACTATAAATTAGAACCAGAATACCAACAGTAGTTATTAATATTGACATAATAGAACTAAGTGAATCGATCAAGTAGCCAAACTCTAAAGAAAGATCATTATTTATAGTCCAAGACCATACATATTGATAGATAGAACGATTCTCGATTTGATGAATCGATAAATCGATCGAAAAAATCATAACTATGGTTAACAATAAAATACTAGGAAAAGCCCACATACGGCGAATATTTTTTGTTCCCGTGGGAAAAAGTAGAAGTCCTACCCCTATTAAAATAGGAATTGGAAGAGGGATGAAAGGTATGATCCATGAAGATTGATGTGTATATTCCATACAAAAAAAAGAATAAAAAATATTTAGATTCTTTATGAATTTTGTTTCTTATTCGTTTGTTTTATCTCTTTTGTTTGTAAAGGGGTTCGGTTAATAAAAAAGTGGATATAGAAATAGAATTGGATATTCTTAATTGTTCTGAATCTTTGCACAATACAATGGTTGGTCCCAATATTGGAAAGTACAAAGTGAAAACCGGCCAATAAGAAAATTCCTAGTGAAAAAAAAGAGTATTTAAAGTAATATATTCATGAATCATCAATATTATCTATGAAAAATTTGGAAAAGGTTTATAATATTCAATGTTTTTACTTTACCTTTTGATCGAAAAAAAAGAAAGAGGGAATTCCGATAGATAAGACATACGGCTAATTGCAGAATAATTCGTGTTCATTTACAGAACAAATGTCTTTCACATCAAACTATAGCAACGAAAAAACTATACTACTTGTATGCCAGTTCCCAAAAAACGCACTTCTATATCAAAAAAAAAAATTCGTAAGAATTTTTGGAAAAAAAAAAGGATATACGGCAGCATTGAAAGCCTTTTCATTAGCTGAATCTATTTTTACAGATAACTCAAAAAGTTTTCAAATAAAAATGTTGGACTGGAATACTATGAATTAGCTCTATTCAAAGAGTATTGTTTAATAGTAATTTTATACTAATTAATACTATTATGGAAGAGTAAACATCTATTTAGAATATATTAAATATTATTCTAGAATATATTCTATATTCTAATCATAATAGATATCTTTTTCAACATAGGTCATCGAAAGGATCTCAAAGACCCACCAAAGCACGAAAGCCGGGATTTTTCACAAAATAGATTCCTATTCAAAGAGAGCATAACCGCATGGATAAGCTCACACTAACCCGTCAATTTAAGATCCAATTCGGTATTTTCTTTGGGAAATATTGGGAAGGAATTGGAATGTAATAATATGGATTCATACAAAAAAAGGTTTTCTATTGATTGAAACAGTTGATTAGAAGATCATAATTGGATCCACATATGTTTGGTAAAAGTAAAAAGAATATTTTTCTCCTTTGAGAATAAAAAAACGAAAGTGTTCAATTCAAACATGAAAACGTGGCTGACTTCATTCGTTCTCGTTATTTTGTTGGGTTTGGGGGAAGAAGTGGAGATTATCGAACGAGGATAAAGGATCTAATTACGTCGAAAGAATTGAACGAGGAGCCGTATGCGGTGAAAATCTCATGTACGGTTCTGTAGAGTGGCAGTAAGGATGACTTATCTGTCAACTTTGACACTATTAACCCGAAAAAACCAAACTCTGCGTTAACGTAAAGTTGCCAGAGTACGCTTAACCTCAGGATTTGTAATTACTGCTTATATACCTGGTATTGCCCATAATTTACAAGAACATTCTGTAGTCTTAGTAAGAGGGGGAAGGGTTAAGGATTTACCTGGTGTGAGATATCACATTGTTCGAGGACCCCTAGATGCTGGCGGAGTAAGGGATCGTCAACAAGGGCGTTCAAAATATGGAGCCAAAAAGCCAAAATAAATTATTATTTTAGCCCCATAAGTTAAGTTATAAAAAAATGGATTATTAAGCTCATGTCACGACGAGGTACTGCAGAAAAGAAAATCGAAAAATCCGATCCAATTTATCGTAATCGAGTAGTTAACAGGTTGATTAACCATATTATGAAACACGGAAAAAAATTATTGGCTTATCGAATTTTCTATCGAGCTATGAAAAGGATTCAACAAAAGACAGAAAAAAATCCACTATCCGTTTTACGTGAAGCAATACTTCAGGTAACTCCCAAGATAGTAGTAAAAGCGAGACGCGTGAGCGGATCGACTCATCAAGTTCCCATTGAAATAAAAAAAGCCACAAGGAAGAGCACTTGCCATTCGTTGGTTAGTAGCGGCATCCCGAAAAACGTCCGGGTCGAAATATGGCTTTCAAATTCAGTTCCGAATTAGTGGATGCTGTCAAGGGGCGTGGTGATGCCATACGCAAAAAGGAAGAGATTCAGAAAATGGCGGAAGCAAATAGAACTCGTGCACCTTTTCGTTAATCCATGAACAGGATCTATGGTCCATATACACACATGGACCTAAGGATCCATACATCAAAGGGTATTTTTTTTGGAGATTCCATGTACTAATTCATGATTTGACATGTACAGAATGAAAATCTCATTCTCGAGTCTACGAGAATTTTTATGAAAGCCTTTCATTTGCTTATTTTCGATGAAGTTTTCTTTTTCCGGAATTGATTCTAATTTTGGGCCTAATTCTTCTTCTGATGATCGATTCCACTTCGGATCAAAAAGAGATATCTTGGTTCTATTTTTTCTCTTCAACAAGTTTAGTAATGAGCATAATGGCGCTGTTGTTCCGATGGAGAGAAGAACCCATGATTCGTTTTTCGGGAAATTTCCAAACAAACAATTTTAACGAAATCTTTCAATTTCTTATTTTACTATCTTCAACTCTATGTATTCCTCTATCCGTAAAGTACATTGAATGTACAGAAATGGCTATAACAGAGTTTCTGTTATTTATATTAACCGCTACTCTAGGAGGAATGTTTTTATGCAGCGCTAACGATTTAATAACTATCTTTGTAGCTCTAGAATGTTTCAGTTTATGCTCCTATCTACTATCTGGATATACCAAGAAAGATGTAAGGTCTAATGAGGCTACTATGAAATATTACTCATGGTGGGGCAAGCTCTTCTATTCTGGTTCATGGTTTTTCTTGGCTATATGGTTCATCCGGGGGAGAAATGGAGCTTCAAGAAATAGTAAATGGTCTTATCAATACACAAATGTATAACTCTCCGGGAATTTCAATTGCGCTTATATTCATCACTGTAGGAATTGGGTTCAAGCTTTCCCCAGCCCCTTCTCATCAATGGACTCCTGACGTATATGAAGGAGTGTGGTTCGTTCGAGAAATTCCGACCGACTTCTCTATTTCTTTCTGAGATGTTTGGATTTTTCAAAACTCTATGGACATGCAGAAGAGATATGCTATTCCCACTCGGACCAAGACATAACTTTACTTGTTAAAATAACAATTAAGGTGAAGCAGAGTCAGGAACAACGAATCCCTTTATGAGAAAAAGATTCTTTTTGCAAGTTGGTTATTAGGGGTAGTTCCTACAAAGAATCATACTAAATGACGTATACAATACTTGAATTGTCGATGTAGATGCTACATAGTTGGTTCTCATCCTTCAGAGACTACGAGTATAATAGGAACATCCGTCAACAAAAGGATCACCCTAAGATGATCATCTCGTGGCTATTGAGAACGAATTAAATCAGATGGTTCTATTTCTCAATCTTTTTTTTCGACCTAGGTTCTGTAGGAGCAACTCATAAAGATTGAGAAAAATCCGTCATTCACAACCACTGATGAAGGATTCCTCGAAAAGTTCAGGATTACGAATCCTTTTTTGTTTGATGAAAAGTCCAAATACAATGGATTCGGTCTTATACATACGCGAGGAAGGAAATACTAAAAGAAAGAAGAAACAATCTTCTTCTTTCTTTTATCACTTAGGAGCCGTCCGAGATGAAAGTCTCATGCACGGTTTTGAATGAGAGAAAGAAGTGAGGAATCCTCTTTTCGACTCTGCCTCTCCCACTCCAGTCGTTGCTTTTCTTTCTGTTACTTCGAAAGTAGCTGCTTCAGCTTCAGCCACTCGAATTTTGGATATTTCTTTTTATTTCTCATCAAACCAATGGCATCTTCTTCTAGAAATCCTAGCTATTCTTAGCATGGTATTAGGGAATCTCATTGCTATTACGCAAACAAGCATGAAACGTATGCTTGCCTATTCGTCCATAGGTCAAATCGGATATGTAATTATTGGAATAATTGTTGGAGACTCAAATGGTGGATATGCAAGCATGATAACTTATATGTTGTTCTATATCTCCATGAATCTAGGAACTTTTGCTTGCATTGTGTTATTTAGTCTACGTACCGGAACTGATAACATTCGAGATTATGCAGGATTATACACGAAAGATCCTTTTTTGGCTCTCTCTTTAGCCCTATGTCTCTTATCCTTAGCAGGTCTTCCTCCACTAGCTGGTTTTTTCGGAAAACTTTCTTTATTCTGGTGTGGATGGCAAGCAGGCCGATATTTCTTGGTTTCAATAGGACTTCTTACAAGCGTTGTTTCGATCTACTATTATCTAAAAATAATTAAGTTATTAATGACTGGACGAAACCAAGAAATAACTCCTCACGTGCGAAATTATAGAAGATCTCCTGTAACATCAAATAATTCCATTGAAGTGAGTATGATTTTATGTGTGATAGCATCTACTATACTAGGAATATCAATGAACCCCATTATTAAAATGGCTCAGGATACTCTTTTTTAGCTTCTACAATTGATTGACCTCTTATATTACTAACTGAAATGAAAGAATTAGTGGATCTGTTCCACCAAAAATGGGAATGGGCTAAGGTTATGAACTTATAATTTATATATAATCTGATGAGCGAATCAATTCCATGATTCTAAGTTCATTCCATTTCGGATTAAAATGGAATAAGGAAGTTTTGTTTTTTACATATCTATCATTATTTGTGACCTTATATCAACCCTGATTACTCCTTTTAGCTTCGATTGAATCGAGAAATGAAATAGGTTTGATTGTCCCTTTCTTTATTTTGTTTGTAAATAAAAGAATATAAAATAAAAAGACATAGAATAATCAGAATTTTATTAAAAAAGTAAAGAAAACGCAAAATTAGAAAACCTATAGTAACATATAATAGTAACATATGAAACATCGAAATCACAATTCTAGATTAAAGAAAGAAACTTCAAAGTAAATGGATAAATGGAAGACATTTTTAATAGTAACATATAATAGTAACATATAAAATAATAAAAAAATATAAAATAAACATCGAAATAACAATTGTAAATAAAAACAAACTTAAAAGGGGGATAACTATGACTTTTAACTTTTTTATACGAAATTCCTTAGTGGGTTTCTGCCTTAGGATACTGAATTCAACCGTTGTGATCGGACTCTATTATGGATTTCTTACTACAGCCTGCATAGGACCGTCTTATCTCTTCCTTATTCGAGCCCGGGTTATGGAAAAAGGTTCCGAGACGGAAATAGCAGCAACAAGCGGGTTTCTTACGGGACGCGTCATGATGTTCATATCGATCTATTATGCGCCTTTGCATTTGGCATTGAATCGACCTCATACACTAACATTCTTAACTCTGCCGTATCTTTTCTGTAATTATGTCTATCAAAATAACAAACATTACTATTCGGACGATTGGGGTTGGGCATACTACCCGGAGGATTCTGGAGACAACAATCCAAATTCAATACGTAATTTTAGGACTTACAAAGTATTCTTTAACAATCTTTTTTTTCAATTATTAAACCCCCTTCTTTTCCCAAGTTCAATCTTAATAAGATTAATGAACATTTATCTGTTTCGATCCAACAATAAATTGTTATTCTTAACAAGTAGTTTTGTTGGGTGGGTAATTGGTCACATCTTTTTAATGCAATGTGTTGGATTGGTATTAGTCTGGTTCAAGAAAAAAAATTCGATCAAATCTAAGATAACGATGAGATTTGATAAATACATTCTCCTACAATTACGAAATTATGCGGGGCAAATATTTGCCGTTTTCGCCTTTGCAATTTTTGCGCACTATTCAGGCAGAGCAATGATCCCTTATTTTTATGGTGAGGAAATGGAAGGCTACGACGAGAGGTACTCGGAGGAAATCCAAGCTGCAATAGATGCGGAAAGGGAAGAAAATAACGAAGAAGATCTGATGGTTTATTTTTCCGAGAATGAGAAGACTTCCAACAACACGAATATTCAGAAAAAGACAAAAATTGTCCCCCCGGTGGCGGAAAGAGGTCTTGTAAATATTCTTTTCGATTTTCAAAGATGGACTAGGCCTTTGCGATATATAAAAAATGATCACTTCGAGCGGGTTGTAAGAGATGAAAATTCACAATTTTTTTTTCAAACATGTCAAAGTGATGGAAAAAAACGAATATCTTTCACGTATCCACCTCATTTATCTACTTTTCTGAACATCATGGAAAAAAAAATGGATCTCTTCAGAACAGAGAAAACCTCCAATAATGAGAATGAATTGTATAATTCTTGGATCTCCCGTAATAAAGAAAAAAAAAATCAACTAAGCAAGGAATTATTTCAAAGGGCAAAAATTCTAGATAAGAAAGTTAAGAAAGGTAAGAAATTTAATCTTGTGGATGTATTAGAAACTCGAGTTCGATTATCGGATGATAGGGGTCGAAAAAAATACTTACCTAAAATATATGATCCTTTCTTGAATGGACCCGCTCGTGGAGAAATCCAAAAAAGCGTTTCTAAAAAGAAAACTTTTGACTCAAACTCCATATTGATAAATAGGATTCATGGTCTCCTTCTTTGTATGAATACCAATTCTCCAGAATTGGAACAGAAAATAGATAAATTGGATAGAAAATTAGTATTCACTGAAATGGGTTTTTATTTTAAAATAATGAGTAAATTTTCGGAAAAATCAGTATCCAATTTTCATTTTGACGGACTTTCTTCAGTTCCAGAACATGAACAAGTAAAAATCTATTCCAAAGAAAAAAAAATAAAAAGAAACTTCTTATTTGATGCAATTCGGACTAATCCTTTCAATCATAAAACAATTTTTAATAGAAAACTATGTAGTGAAATCAAGGAAATAAGTAAAGAAGTTCCTCGATGGAACTACGAATTACTGGACGAGACGGAGTACATGCTGGAACCGGGCTATAAACAAGAACATCATATTCGTTCCCCAAACGCTGAATATGTAGTTATTTTTAATATGGAATCAAGCTCATTGGGTCCTCGTATTCAAAATAATTCTTTTGCGCATCAATATAAGGAGGCAGAGGACCGCCGTAACGAATTCTCTGTAGCTTGTTATGTACCCGGCGCAGATTTTAACAGAGATCTTATTCGAGGATCTTGGCGCCCTCAAAGGCGTAAAACAGTTATTTCGAGACTCTTTCAAGCAAATGGGAATGTCCATTCCCCCCTTTTTTTGGATATGATCAACAAAAGCAATTCCTTTTTGTTTGATGTTTTGGAGGACATGTGGGACTATTTGACCCTATATTTCAGGAAACCCGATCCTGATAATGTATCATTTTTGAGGTTAAAAAAGGCAAAAAAAGAGAACGAGCAAAGAATGAGAATGGAAAGGACGCCGAAGACGAGGCTGTTGAGACACTTCGAAGAGTCGAAGAAGCCTGGGAGAGCATTCTATATGGTCTAGTAATCAGAAATTTCGTATTGTTATTTATGTCCAGGTTTCGAAAATATATTCTATTACCGTCGTTGATAATAACGAAAAATATCATTCGTATATTATTATTTCAAGATCCAGAATGGTCAGAAGATTTTGGGGATTGGCAAAAAGAAACCCATATTAACTGCACCTATCGGGGCACTCCAGTATATAACAACGCATTGCCATACAACTGGCTCGACGCCGGTCTTCAGATAAGGGTCTTATTCCCTTTTGTTCTGAAAGCTTGGCACGAGAAACCTAAGGTACTATCTACTGAAAAAAAACAATACAGTGAAAAAATATCCGCTGGAGATGAAAAAAGAATCTCTGCAACCCACTTATGGTTTTTAACAGCTTTTGGAACAGTACTCGAATCGTACCCTCAGGTGCATGTACCAAACCCATTTGCATTTTTGGGTCCCATTTTAAAACAAATAACAAAAAAATTGAAAAAAGATTTGAAAAAATGTTTGAAAAAATGGGAGAATGAAGCAAAAGAAGAGTCTCGAATCCTGTTAAAAGAATTCAACGAAATAGAAATTGAAAAAAATTCACCAATCAGTACGAGTAATGCAACTATTAGTCCATCCACATCCACATCCACAGAAAGAAGGATAAAAATCACAGAAAGAAGGATAAATCGTTTAAATGCGAAAAGAAATCAAATCTTAAAAGAAATGGAAAAATTGAGAAAAGAAAGGGTTATAACTAATCCTACAACATTAGAATTACTCAAAAATAGTTGGAAAATATTCAAAAGAAGAAACGTTCGATTAATCCGTAAATCCTATTGTTTTTTCCAAATTTTCATGGAAAGGCTATACACGCATATCGATAACATGGATATCTTTAATATTAACTATATTATAGGATTGACTATTCAATATGTAGAACATTTCCTTACTTCGAGCATTGTACAACGTTCTCTTAATTTTATTAATAATTCTATTAAATTAACTCGTGATTTATTGGAATCAACAAAGAAATTTGTAAAAAAATTCATTTACACGAAAAAAAAAAATGAAGAATATATTGATAGAATAAATCAAAGTATAATTCCATTTATGTCGGTTGTAGACAAACAAAAACGTCGGAATAGGACGGATATGTATTCACAGAATTCTTGTGATGTATCTTCTTTGTCACAAGCCTATGTATTGTTTCAATTATCACAAATGCAAGTTTGTAATGGATATAAATATAGGTTAAGATCTATTTTTGAATCACCTGGAAAATCTTTTTTTCTTCCGAATGAAATAAAGGATTATTTTTTAAAAATACAAGGAGAAAGATTCAATTCCAAATTAAGCCATAAGAACCGTCCCGATTCTATAATGAATCAATGGACAAATTGGTTAAAGATTCATTATCAATATGCTTTACCTGAGAGCACATGGTCGAGATTAGCACCACAAAAGTGGAGGAATACAATCCATGAACATCGCGTGGCTCAAAATAAAGATTTACTTGACTATGATTCATCGGAAAAAACTCAATTAATTGTTTCCAAAAAACGAAAAGTAGACTTATTAGAAGAAGTAGACTTATTAGAACAAGTAGACTTATTAAAAAATAAAAAAAAAATAAAAAAACAATATGGATATGATCTTTTTGCCTATCAATATCTAAATTATGTAGATAAGAATCAACCTTCTATTTATAGATATACATCACCTAGTTATAACACACCTAAAAATATAAAAGAAGTATTTGATCTAATGGGCGATAGCTTTATCCAAAATTATATAGCGGAAGATGATGAAAATAAGCCGGATAGAAAGTATTTTCGTTGGAGAGAAAGAAGGATGGGAATGAATGAAAAAAGAAGGAGAAGGACCAAAATAAGAAGGATAGCAATGAATGGAAAAAGAAAAAAGAATTCCATAACGAATGACAAATTATTGACTCCGAGTTTTGGTTTTTTGTCAAAATCAAAAATAGATGCATATAAGAAGAATCCGTGGATCTTACCACTAAATTTCTTGTTTATGCCGTTTTATAGTCAGAAGAACATTACTGATCAACTGGAATTACAGTTAGAAAAGAACGAATACGCGATTCACAGCAATCTAAAATCATATCTCGAAAGGTATTATAAGCCCAAGCATCGTTATAATGCAAATAGCCCTAAATACAGGAAGGATATGGCTGCAGAACAGAATTTCTTAATAGATAGATATGTGGGTTATTATTTACGCTGTGCGGAGTTTACGTACTACGGCGACAGCTACGCGAACATTGTCGGCGTACTAAATCTCCTGAAGCAAACGAAACAACCAAAACAAATTTTGTTGTCTACTATAAGGAGGGGAGAACTAGATCTGGAAACTTTTGTGCGTATAGTCAGTGATGATCCTTGTTTTTTTTACAGCAGGGATATTGAGGAAGTGCAGGACAACCTAGTTTTTTGTTTAGAACCCATTCGTTGTTCTTACAAAAAAAACTACGAACAATCATTTCTATATCAAACCATAAGCGTATCATTGAAGCACAAACGCCAAATTATAAATAAAGATAAAAATCATTATGATTTACTTGTTCCTGAAAATATTTTCTCCCCTAGACGCCGTAGAGAATTGCGAATTCTAACTTGTTTGAACCATAGGAAGAATCGGAAGACGATGGATAGAAACACAATAACTGATAAAGAAAAAACGAATTCTTCTGAAGTTTTGACTAAAAAGAAAGATCTTGATAGCGATACAAAAAAACTAAGGAATTTAAAATTCTTTCTTTGGCCAAATTATCGATTCGAAGATTTAGCTTGTATGAACCGCTATTGGTTTGATACACATAATGGAAGCCGTTTCAGTATATTGAGAATACGTATGTATCCTCGCCTCGATTGAAAATCTAGATTTTTGTTCTATTTATCCTAATATTTCTCGTAACATATCTATCTGATATGTGAACAATATTTATAGATAAATAAAATAAACGTCCACACACATTGTGGGAGTCATACGAATTCAATTTCTCAATGATGTCTCCATAAATCCATCGAAAAATGAATAAAATCTATTGTCTTATTTTTGTCTTTAAAATACAAGACAATAGATTTTATTCATTTTATGAATCCATAAATATAGTATTTATTATCTATTTGAATTACATTCCTTAATAATGAATTAATTTGAAAAAAAAAAAAGAAATTCAGAATTGTTAAATAAATGAAGAGAAAATTTTTTATAAAAAATTAAAAATAAGTGTAATTACTATTACTGATCAATAAAAATATCTACCAAAAAGGAGGGGGGGGAAGCTTTCATTTTATGATCAAAAATCCAGTTATACCTGTTATTTCAAAAAAAAAAAAAGAAGAAGAAAACCCGGGATCGGTTGAATTTCAAGTATTCATCTTAACTAATAAGATACGAAGACTTACTTCACATTTTGAATTACATCCAAAGGACTATTTATCTCAAAGAGGTTTACGTATAATTCTGGGAAAACGACAACGACTATTGTCGTATTTGTCAAAGAAAAACAAAATACGTTATCAAAATTTAATAAATCGGTTGGGTATTCGGGATTCATTCACAAATTAGCTAATTTCAAGAATCATTTTCAATTATTCGATTTATTAGATACTGAATTTTGATTAACTTTTTTTTGAACGATTCATGGAAGAATGAATCGAGGAAAAACCTATGAATGTCCCAGCTACAAGAAAAGACCTCATGATAGTAAATATGGGGCCTCAACACCCATCGATGCATGGTGTTCTGCGACTTATTGTTACTCTGGATGGTGAAGATGTTATTGATTGTGAGCCAATATTGGGTTATTTACACAGAGGTATGGAAAAAATAGCGGAAAACCGAACAATTATACAATATCTGCCTTATGTAACACGTTGGGATTATTTAGCTACTATGTTCACAGAAGCAATAACTGTAAATGGACCGGAACAATTGGGAAATATTCAAGTACCTAAAAGAGCCAGCTATATAAGAGTAATTATGTTGGAGTTAAGTCGTATAGCTTCTCATCTACTATGGCTGGGACCTTTTATGGCAGATATTGGTGCACAAACCCCTTTTTTCTATATTTTTAGAGAAAGAGAATTAATATATGATCTATTCGAAGCTGCCACAGGTATGAGAATGATGCATAATTTTTTTCGTATTGGGGGAGTAGCGGCTGATCTACCTTATGGTTGGATCGATAAATGTTTGGATTTCTGCAATTATTTTTTAACAAGGGTTATTGAATATCAAAAACTTATTACGCGAAATCCAATTTTTTTAGAACGGGTTGAAGGAGTGGGTGTTGTTGGTAGAGAGGAAGTTATAAATTGGGGGTTATCAGGACCGATGCTTCGGGCTTCCGGAATACAATGGGATCTACGTGAAGTTGATAATTATGAGTGTTACGAGGAATTGGATTGGGAAGTTCAATGGCAAAAAGAAGGAGATTCATTAGCTCGTTATTTAGTTCGAATTGGTGAAATGGTGGAATCCATAAAAATAATTCAACAGGCTTTGGAAGGAATTCCAGGGGGGCCTTATGAAAATTTTGAAATTCGCTGCTTTGATAGAGAAAAGGAGCCAGAATGGAATGATTTTGAATATCGATTCATTGGTAAAAAACCGTCTCCTACTTTTGAATTGCCGAAACAAGAACTTTATGTGAGAATTGAGGCCCCCAAGGGAGAATTAGGAATTTTTCTAATAGGAGATCAGAATGGTTTTCCTTGGAGATGGAAAATTCGTCCACCCGGTTTTATCAATTTGCAAATTCTTCCTCAATTAGTTAAAAGAATGAAATTGGCTGATATTATGACAATACTAGGTAGCATAGATATCATTATGGGAGAAGTTGATCGTTGAAATGATAATTGATACAACGGAAGTCCAAGATATAAACTCCTTTTCCGGATTGGAATCTTTCAAAGAGGTCTATGGAATTCTATGGATACTTTTACCAATTTTGATTCTTGTCTTGGGAATTACAATAAGTGTACTAGCAATTGTATGGTTAGAAAGAGAAATATCTGCAGGGGTACAACAGCGTATTGGACCTGAATATGCTGGTCCTTTTGGAATGCTTCAAGCTCTAGCAGACGGAACAAAACTACTATTCAAAGAGAATCTTATTCCATCTAGGGGAGATATTCATTTATTCAGTATTGGACCATCCATATCAGTCATATCCATTCTAATAAGTTATTCAGTAATTCCGTTTGGCTATAATTTTGTTTTATCTGATTTCAATATGGGTGTTTTTTTATGGATTGCTATTTCGAGTATTGCTCCCATTGGACTTCTTATGTCAGGATATGGCTCAAATAATAAATATTCCTTTTTGGGTGGTCTACGAGCTGCTGCTCAATCGATTAGTTATGAAATACCATTAACTCTATGTGTCTTATCAATATCTCTACGTGCGATTCGTTGAAACCGAAAAAGCTATTCGATGCTATTCTATTGCTATACTCCTCTCTTTATAGTACTATATTTCTATATAGTACTATAATTTCTGTATAGTACTATATAGCGAATAAATTGAATAGAAACCTTCATTATCTTTATTTTCTTTTTCAAAATTCTGATTGAAGAACTAAATTAGATAGTTATATGAGTGAAATAAAACAGCTTATATTGAATCTAATTTCAGAATACTAGATTCCTGCTAGTTAATAGATAGTATGATGATTTTATAAGGGCAGTCAAAATATTGAGTCTCATTTTCTATGTATAAGAATGAAATAAAATTATAAACAGAAGAGGACATTTAACCCAAGATTGGATAATTTGTCATCCTGTTTTGAAGCGGTCTCAAAAGACCAACCTTATTGAGTTTTAGTTACCATTTTTATGAATTATCATAGATATATAAAAATAAATAAGGGGGGTTAATAAAAAAGACTGGATGGTTAGAAACACCAAGATACACAAAGGATTAGTAACACAGATTTTGTAAATTATCCAAAAGAAAATTTACGCAGAATATAAAAAGAATACTAATTGGGGGCTTTAAGTTGGTAGAAAAAAGAAAGCAGTACTCCCCACAACTCCGATCCAGAGTATGCTTCCATTCAATCACTAAATAAATTACTATCAGGAACGAAAAAATCCTTTCCAATTTTTGGAGGTCCCTTTTTCATTTCATAGCACAAAAAAGAAGAATAGGAACGAAAAAAAATAATAAGAAATCAAAAACGAAAAATAGATTTCTCTTTCGTTTTTGATTTCTTATATCCATATTCATGGAGATAAAATTCACATCATAATTAAGAAACGGATGTGTAATTATTTTTCGTCATTCAAAATCATGAGGGTTATTGAGAATTATAAAAGAGTATTTTATTGAAGAATTCAGTTATTACTCAACAAATTTGTATTTTCTTAGGGATGAGATCAATTCAGAAGTGCTTTAATTGGATCTTTTATGAAAATCGATTTCTCTTTCTTATTTCTAGAACAGACAGAATTGAATTGGTCTAATTCAGAACCGTTCGATAGATTTTAATCTTCTATATCTTAGGGATATATCAAGAGATAAATAATCGACCCGGTCCTTAGATTTACTTAAGGCTTTCCAGGAGCCGTATGAGGTGAAAATCTCATGTACGGTTCTGTAATAGAGATGGGAACAGGAATGTTATCACCGACTAGGATTATCTAACAGTTTAAGTACAATTGATATAGTTGATGCGCAATCAAAATATGGTTTTTGGGGTTGGAATTTGTGGCGTCAACCTATGGGTTTCATCGTTTTTATAATTTCTTCGCTAGCAGAATGTGAAAGATTACCTTTTGATTTACCAGAAGCAGAAGAAGAATTAGTAGCTGGTTATCAAACAGAATATTCAGGTATTCGATTTGGTTTATTTTACGTTGCTTCCTATTTAAACCTTTTCATTTCTTCATTATTTGTAACAGTTCTTTACTTGGGCGGTTCCAATATTTCTATTCCATACATATTTGTTTCTGAATTTTTTGAAATAAATAAAACATACGGAGTTTTTGGAACTACAATTGATCTCTTTATTACATTAGCTAAAAGCTATTTTTTCTTATTCGTTTCTATCATAACAAGATGGTCTTTGCCTAGGCTAAGAATGGATCAATTATTAAATCTTGGATGGAAATTTCTTTTACCGATTTCTCTCGGTAATCTATTATTAACAACTTCATCTCAATTGTTTTCGCTGTAAAAGATGTTCTATATTCATTACTTGTCTCAAATAAGAGAAAGAAATCAAAAAAAACTATACTATTCATAGATATTTACAATATGTTCCTTATGGTAACTGGGTTCATGAATTATGGTCAACAAACAGTACGAGCTGCAAGGTACATTGGTCAAAGTTTCATGATTATCTTATCTCACGCAAATCGTTTACCTGTAACTATTCAATATCCTTATGAAAAATTAATCACATCAGAACGTTTCCGCGGTCGAATCCATTTTGAATTTGATAAATGCATTGCTTGTGAAGTATGTGTTCGTGTATGTCCTATAGATTTACCCGTTGTTGATTGGAAAATGGAAACGGATATTCGAAAGAAACGATTGCTAAATTACAGTATTGATTTCGGAATCTGTATTTTTTGTGGTAACTGTATTGAGTATTGTCCAACAAATTGTTTATCAATGACTGAAGAATATGAACTTTCAACTTATGATCGTCATGAATTGAATTATAATCAAATTGCTTTGGGCCGTTTACCAATGTCAATAATTGATGATTATACAATTCGAACAATTCAAATCAAAAAAGACAATTTATTATAATTCAATAAAATACAACTTAAAAAAAAAACACACACAAATATTCTATATATTTCTATAGATAGAATAGATATAAATAGAATAATCTAAATCAAATATTTTAAATGTATAAAAAATGAATAATATAGTAAATATCATATTAGTAGAAATATTCTATAATTATTAGAGAACTATATTCTTCAATAGAATATATTAATATATTCTCGAAATTGAAAATATTTTGGAATTTCAATAAGATTTTCAATGGTTATATATGTTCTATCTACCTTTATACTTGAGTTTTCATATCGTTTCAAACTACTCTTTTGTATAAAGAGTGGAATGACATTGATTATATAACCATAACTATATCAATTTAAACTACTTAGGTTTTTCAATGCAAAGAAAAATTGAAATATATAAATTTTTTTTCCTGGTCATATCAATAAGGTCATGAAATTTCGATTTCGTTGTCTTTTTTTTTACATATAATGGATTTGCCTGAAACGCTGCACGATTTTCTTTTAGTCTTTCTGGGATCGGGTCTTCTATTAGGAAGTTTAGGAGTAGTATTACTTACCAACCCCATTTTTTCTGCTTTTTCGTTGGGACTGGTTCTTGTTTGTATATCTTTATTATATATTTTAGCAAACTCGCATTTTGTAGCTGCATCACAGCTACTTATTTACGTGGGAGCTATTAACATTTTAATCATATTTGCTGTGATGTTCATGAATAGTTCCGAATATTACCAAGATTTGAATCTTTGGACCGTAGGGGATGGAATTACTTTGATAGTTTGTACAAGTATTTTTGTTTCATTAATCACTATTATTTCCGATACATCATGGTACGGAATTATTTGGACTACAAGACCAAATCAGATTATTGAGCAAGATTTGATAAGTACTAGTCAACAAATTGGAATTCATTTATCAACAGATTTTTTTCTTCCATTTGAACTAATTTCCATAATTCTTTTAGTTTCTTTGATAGGTGCAATTGTCGTAGCTCGCCAGTAAGAAATCTTTAGAGAACTAGTAATAGAAATCAAGATTCTTTTTTTTTTCAATTTTCTCACATTTATTTCTGTCGAATTCTATGTGAAGTGAAAGAGTTTTTTTTTATGTAGAAATTCTTTTTTTTTTTATTGCCGATATATTCTTTTGTTAATGAATCCAAATTTATAAGGAGTTGGTCAATGATGCTCGAACATGTACTTGTTTTGAGTGCCTATTTATTTTCTATTGGTATCTATGGATTGATCACGAGCCGAAATATGGTTAGAGCCCTTATGTGTCTTGAACTTATACTGAATGCAGTTAATATAAATCTAGTAACTTTTTCTGATTTTTTTGATAATCGCCAATTAAAAGGAAATATTTTTTCAATTTTTGTTATAGCTATTGCAGCCGCTGAAGCGGCTATCGGACTGGCTATTGTTTCCTCAATTGCTCGTAACAGAAAATCAACCCGTATCAATCAATCGAATTTGTTGAATAAATAGCATTAATCCTATAATAATAAAGTAGAATTTCAAATAGTGTAATATGAATCTAATCAATTCATTTGAGTATTTATTCGACACAACTTATGATCATATCATGTTTACATTGCCTAAATCATAAGAAATGAAAGTATCCTGGTCCTCTTCGATTCCCTCTTGTAAATTTATCTAGACGCCTTTTTTTATTAACAGTTAACAATATTATCACAAATCATTGATTCATCTGGTATATAAATATACGATTCATTTACGAGTTTACTAGATCGATAATTTGCATTTTTGAACATCCAAAATTACTATAGATAATGTCACATTCAGTAAAGATTTATGATACATGTATAGGATGTACTCAATGTGTCCGAGCCTGTCCCACAGATGTATTAGAAATGATACCTTGGGGTGGATGTAAAGCTAAGCAAATAGCTTCTGCCCCAAGAACAGAGGACTGTGTTGGTTGTAAGAGGTGTGAGTCCGCTTGTCCGACGGATTTCTTAAGTGTTCGAGTTTATTTATGGCATGAAACAACTCGAAGTATGGGTCTCGCTTATTGATTCGTTTCAAAAAACACCACACGAATACGTTTTTTACTGGCAAAAACTCGTGTTCAAAATAAAAAAGAAAAAAATTCTATTTTATTTTGAGCATGGGCTTTTCTGGCCCAAGTGTATCTTATTTTTATCACGAATTTTTTTCCTTGGTTAACAATAGTTGTTGTTTTCCCAATAGCCGCAGGTTCCTTAATTTTCTTATTTCCTCATAGGGGAAATAAGGTAATTAGGTGGTATAGCATTTGTATATGCTTAATCGATCTCCTTCTAACAACCTATGCATTTTGTTATCATTTCCAATTGGATGATCCACTAATTCAACTGACGGAGAATTATAAATGGATCCATTTTTTTGATTTTTACTGGAGATTAGGAATAGATGGACTCTCCATAGGACCTATTTTACTGACAGGATTGATAACTACTTTAGCCACTTTAGCAGCTCAGCCGGTTACTCGAAAATACCAATTATTTTATTTCCTGATGTTAGCAATGTATAGCGGTCAAATAGGACCATTTTCTTCTCGAGACATTTTACTTTTTTTCATCATGTGGGAATTGGAATTAATTCCCGTTTATCTACTTTTATCCATGTGGGGGGGAAAGAAACGTTTGTATTCAGCTACAAAGTTTATTTTGTACACTGCAGGAGCTTCTGTTTTTTTATTAATGGGAATTCTGGGTATTGGTTTATATGGCTCTAATGAACCAACATTTAATTTTGAAACATTAATTAATCAATCATATCCCGTGGCACTAGAAATAATATTCTATACGGCATTTCTTATTGCTTTTGCTGTCAAATCGCCGATTATACCCTTACATACATGGTTACCAGATACCCACGGAGAGGCGCATTACAGCACTTGTATGCTTTTAGCCGGAATCTTATTAAAAATGGGAGCATATGGGTTGGTTCGAATTAATATGGAATTTTTTTCCCACGCTCATTCCATATTTTGCCCCTGGTTAATGATATTAGGTTGTATTCAAATAATCTATGCCGCTGCAACATCTTTTGGTCAACGGAATCTAAAAAAAAGAATCGCTTATTCTTCCGTATCTCATATGGGTTTTATAATTATAGGAATTGGTTCTATAAGTGATACTGGTCTCAACGGGGCCATTTTACAAATAATATCTCATGGATTTATTGGCGCTGCCCTTTTTTTCTTGGCAGGAACTAGTTATGATAGACTGCGTCTTCTTTATCTTGACGAAATGGGCGGAATGGCTATCCCAATGCCAAAAATATTCACTATTTTCACTATCTTATCAATGGCTTCTCTTGCATTGCCTGGCATGAGCGGTTTTGTTGCAGAATTGATAGTTTTTTTTGGAATAATTACTAGTCAAAAATATCTTTTCATGATGAAAATACTAATTACTTTTGTAACAGCAATTGGAATGATATTAACTCCTATTTATTTATTATCTATCTTACGGCAAATGTTCTATGGATACAAGTTTTTTAATACATCAAACTCTTCTTTTTTTGATTCTGGGCCCAGAGAATTATTTATTTCTATTTCTATCCTTATACCCATAATAGGTATTGGTATTTATCCAGATTTCATTTTCTCATTTTCGGTTGACAAGGTTGAAGCTATTCTATCTCATTTTTGATGGATGATTTTTGTGAATAAATGAATCAAAAAGATACAAAAAAATATTTTCCCGTTAGATTCATTTAAAAAATTGAAATTAGAATCGAATATGTTTGTTGTTTGTGAGAACCCCTTGAATCATTACATTACTTGATTGAAAGGGTTCTCGACGATTTATGGAAAGTATATATTTATATGCTTTCCATATTTTTCTTTATCAGGTTCTTTGAGTCAATTAGATGTAAATGAACCATAACTATGTAGTCCTATTCCTAATAGATTGATCCCCAAATAACATATCCAAATTATAAGAAATCCTATCGAGGCCACTATTGAAGAATTTACACCCTCTAATTTTTTATTTTTTCTAGTATGTAAATAAATCGCGAATATGGTCCAAGTAATAAAGGCCCAAGTTTCCTTTGGATCCCAATTCCAATAGGAACCCCATGCCTCGTTAGCCCATACTGCTCCTGAAAGAATACCTACCGTTAAAAAGAGAAAACCCATACTAATAATACGATAACCCCAACGATCCAATTGTTGAATAAATTGAGACCTATAATAATTTCTAGAAGAAGAAAAATAAGTTTTTCGTAAAACATTGTTTCTTTCATTCCTATTCATGTATTTGATTTCAACAAAATCAACTGATTTTTTTAAAGAATCAAAATTCTTGGTAAAAGAAAGAATTTGGATGACTTCTTGAAACGTAATGACTAAAATAGCCACTGATAATAATGATCCACATAAAAGAGCTGCATAGCCCAGTATCATCATACTTACGTGCATCATTAGCCAATGGGATTGTAGAGCGGGTACTAATATTACGGATTGATGCAGTTTGGTTAAAAGACCCGAAGTCGCAAAGGCTTGGGTAAAAATAACACTTGGTGCAATTATTGTACTTAAAAGGTTTTTCTCCTTTTTAAAAAAAAGAACCATATGAAAAATTGAAAAACCCCATGAAAGAAAGATTAGGGATTCATATAAATCACTAAATGGTAAATGTCCCGAAAAAAACCAACGAGTAATTAACAATCCCGTTACACAGAAAAAAGTTATTATCATGGCTTTTTTGGACAAATCATATAATCCTACAATTTCATTGACTAATAAGGTTATCAAATGAATTGAAATAACAATTGATATAAGGGAAAACGATATATGAGTTAATATATGCTCTAAAGTTGATAATATCATATATATCATGAAAATAAAAATATCTATAATGAAAATAAAAAAGGTATGAATACTCGGAATAGAAATAGGGAATTCATTATAGGACTTATGATATGATTATTTGAAAATTTTTCAAATAAAATATAGGATGCCATGCCGCTACTCGGACTCGAACCGAGATGCTCTAGCACTGCTTCCTAAGAGCAGCGTGTCTACCAATTTCACCATAGCGGCTTACTCGAAATCATAATAACCCAGTATTTAGTCAATCGTCGAGATTGAATAAAGTAAAGTTCGATATTTATTGAGTACATTTCTAAACATTTAT
>CAWUDS030007179.1:0-25364 GCA_963859935.3 Lathyrus sativus
TTATGCACTTTCTCCTATATTTTTACTTAGGCATTTCTTTACTTTATCTTGATTATTTTTATGTTTTATTTTGTTTTTATATTTTATTTTATTTTTGGCTTAATTTGATTTCCGCACTTATTTTTCACTTTAGCAGTCTGCACGGAAACGATCATAACTGGAGTTCCGGAAATCCGTTTGAGGCGTTCTAAAATCGCCGGAAAGCTAAGAGAGAGAGCTACGACTTTCGTGTTGGAGTCGAAGTCAGATTCGAGCCCAAATTCCAGAATTCGTTTGAAGTTACTGCATTAGAATTTATTTTAGTGTTGGGTCATGTATTGGGCCTGGGTTATGTTTTCGACCCAGTTGGGTTATGACCCGAATTTGCTTTCTTTTTAAGGGAAAAATACTCGTGTTACTGTTCACCTAGTTACATTTTCACGAAAAATACATTCGGAGCTTTGAGAGAACCATGGAGAGCTAATTCCTTAGAGTCATTCTGCTGTAATCGCGTTCCAACGCTTTGAGGTTTTTACTTTATCAATCTAATTCGTTTCTCTATAAACACTATTCTATGAATTGCTTTTGCTTAATCTGTTAGTTTATAGAATTGTTTTGATTAAATTTGTATGATTGCATCCTTAGCTTTTATTCGTCGTTACGTCGCTTTGTCGTTAATTCGCGTTTATAAATTCGTGTTTGCTTAATTCACGAAAACTTAATCCGTTTGCTTAATTTGGAATATAGGATTGTTAATCTAGTTTATGTCTTTTGCGCTTGTTAATTGACATAGGAATCGAATAGAGATCGAAATCGCTTAGGAAATTGGTAAGGTAGAAACCCGTGATAAGCCGGAACCGAAAACAGTAGATTGACTTATTTTGATAATCACTTATTTTAACCGCTTAATTGCATTTTCTTTATTTATCCAATCAGAAACCAAACCAACTCCCCCTCCATTTCGAATTTGGTAGATTAATCACATAAAAGAATCCTTGAGACGATATCCGAGTTGAATTGTCGTTGTATCACGTTTTTATAAAAAACACTCGTTTTGATCCGCGCGCGACAACTGATCAATGAGTTAGGCCCTCCACGACGGAGAGATGGATTGGGCCGACCCCGTGTGATGAGCGGGACAGAGCAATATATAAATATATATATATATATATAGTATATATATATATATATATATATATATATATATATATATATATATATATATATATATATATATATATATATATATATATATATATATATATATATATATATATATATATATATATATATATATATATATATATATATTATATATATATATATATATAATATATATATTATATATATATATATATATATATATATATATATATATATATATATATATATATATATATATATATATATATATATATATATATATATATATATATATATATATATATATATATATATATATATATATATATATATATATATATATATATATATATATATATATATATATATATATATATATATATATATATATATATATATATATATATATATATATATATATATATATATTATATATATATATATATATATATATATATATATATATATATATATATATATATTATATATATATATATATATATATATATATATATATATATATATATATATATATATATATATATATATATATATATATATATATATATATATATATTTATATATATATATATATATAAATATATATATTATATATATATATATATATATATATATATATATATATATATATATATATATATATATATATATATATATATATATATATATATATATATATATATATATATTATATATATATATATATATATATATATATATATATATATATATATATATATATATATATATATATATATATATATATATATATATATATATAAGAATCTTAATCGGTTGAGTAAATAAATAAAATAATTAATTATATTTAATAATTAATTATTTAATTGAATATGTGCTTAAATATAAGTGGATGTCAAGATAATCCATTTCGAAATAATGAGAATTCTAAATGATTATCATTCTATGTATAGACTATGATCACAAATATATCATCCTATAAGAAGATTATCTCTTTTTATCCCCATTCGAAGAGTTTTCAAGACATTACGAGTACCGGTTGAGAAAGTTCCACAAGCCAACCAGTGTCAAACACTTGTCTGTACACTTTTGTATTTTAGAATTATCGTTGTCATTGTCTAAAAAATTTTCTCATTATATTCATTAAGGTATTCCTATAATCATTAATATCAAAATGTCATAGATCCTAAGGTTTGTGTCCATGGGAGACGCTTAAGCGCTCCCAGCGTGATGAGTGATCAGTGCATATTTATGTACTTTCTCCTATATTTTTACTTAGGCATTTCTTTACTTTATCTTGATTATTTTTATGTTTTATTTTGTTTTTATATTTTATTTTATTTTTGGCTTAATTGATTTCCGCATTTATTTTTCAGCTTTAGCAGTCTGCACGGAAACGATCATAACTGGAGTTCCGGAAATCCGTTTGAGGCGTTCTAAGTTTCTCCGGAAAGCTAAGAGAGAGAGCTACGACTTTCGTGTTGGAGTCGAAGTCAGATTCGGAGCACAAATTTCCAGAATTCCGTTGAAGTTACTGCATTAGAATTTTATTTTAGTGTTGGGTCATGTATTGGGCCTGGGTTATGTTTTCGACCCAGTTGGGTTATGACCCGAATTTGCTTTCTTTTAAAGGAAAAATACTCGTGTTACTGTTCACCTAGTTACATTTTCACGAAAATACATTCGGAGCTTTGAGAGAACCATGGAGAGCTAATTCCTTAGAGTCATTCTGCTGTAATCGCGTTCCAACGCTTTGAGGTTTTTACTTTATCAATCTAATTCGTTTCTCTTTAAACACTATTCTATGAATTGCTTTTGCTTAATCTGTTAGTTTATAGAATTGTTTTGATTAAATTCGTATGATTGCATCCTTAGCTTTTATTCGTCGTTACGTTGCTTTGTCGTTAATTCGCGTTTATAATTCGTGTTTGCTTAATTCACGAAAACATAATCCGTTTGCTTAATTTGGAATATAGGATTGTTAATCTAGTTTATGTCTTTTGTGCTTGTTAATTGACATAGGAATCGAATAGAGATCGAAATCGCTTAGGAAATTGGTAAGGTAGAAACCCGTGATAAGCCGGAACCGAAAACAGTAGATTGACTTATTTTGATAATCACTTATTTTAATCGCTTAATTGCATTTTCTTTATTTATCCAATCAGAAACCAAACCAACTCCCCCTCCATTTCGAATTTGGTAGATTAATCACATAAAAGAATCCTTGAGACGATATCCGAGTTGAATTGTCGCTGTATTACGTTTTCATAAAAAACACTCGATCTGATCCGCGCGCGACAACTGATCAATGAGCTAGGCCTTCCACGACGGAGAGATGGATTGGGCCGACCCCGTGTGACGGGAAGAAAAGTCTGTCGATATCAGATGACTGCTTGATCAAAGCATAATTGTTGTCTGATCTGAGATACAAATAATCCGCTGAATCGTCTGAATACTGTTGCTGGATAAATGCCCCTGAACTGATCACAGAGTAATTCACGCGCCATATGAGGCTGATAGAAAACCTGACTTATGCTTCGTATGCATATGCGTATGCTTTAATCTTTCTATGGCGTAATGCTCCCTTCAGGATGGAAATACTACGTATTTCGAAAATGATATGCAAGTATGATGCAAATATGATAATGCATGCAATATGCAATGCAGGCTCGAGCTGCCGGAGAGAGCTGGGTACAGAACCACTTCAGCAAAATAAATGCTGAAGGCGAGGCCGACTCTGCTGGGGATAAACTGGATATCACTGAATTATCCCAGCAAATAAATGCTGGGAGAGTGAAATCAACTCCGCTGGGGATATTGGGAACTTAACCAAACACCTCGACGAAGTAATACCCTGCTGGGGAATATCACTCCGTTGTGAAATAACAAACGTGCCGAGTACGATTGGACTTCTCTGGGATAGCCTACAATGACGGATTGGACTTTGCTGGAAAAAAGGAGGGAGTCTTCCCGCGTGCTGATGAAGCTCGGATCTGGAAACCTGATGCGCCAACGCGGATGGGCCTCACAGTAATCGCAAACATGGATTTGAACTCTTAGGTTGTCCGTGATGGGTCAGGTACAACTGACGCTGGAAAACACTCTGCCTGAATACACAGTCTTTTAGTGAAGAGTCAGGAGATAGTGACACGTCTTCCCGCATTCGTCTCGCTCTCAAAAATCGACTGCATCTGCTCGAATAACTCTGAATGACCCTGCTGATACGGAGAACAACAATCCTTTCGCTTATGGTATGCCCCAGCCTGCGGGATCTCTGTGGGGATAGTCCTCAGAAAGGGAATCTGAACATCTGTTCCCTGATGGTCTGATATGACATGCCCCAGCGTTCTGAACTTCGGAGAGATACTTCACATCAAATGCTCCTCAAATAAAGAGTAACTTATGCGCTCTTAAGATGGCCTGCCCTGACTGCAATGCCCTTGCTCCTGATTATCCGATTCAGAGTAGTGCCCCTGACTACAACACCTTTACCTGAACCTCAACCTGATTGCCCCAGGCTAACTGACTTCGAAATGCTGACCTGACTGGGGATCACTATAATAGCTTGCCCCTGCTCTCGGAACATTTGGGCGTTCTGCATTCTATCCTGACCATACCTTCCATGGTAGAAAACTTTCCTGCTGTCAAGTGCTTACTCGCAAGTAAAACAAGTTGTTCTACGTAAAGGATGTGTTAATGCAACACATATGTCAGCTTTGACATCCAATCTGTTCACTGGGAAATGGAAAACAATTTATGGCATATAATGCACAAAACATTTATCAAGAATAACAACATCAGTACCAACATGGTAAGAGGAACCCTTTTAGGAGTCAGAACCGACGCGACCTTTACCGGAGTGTGCTTTCGAAACAACCTGCTTCAATTAGGAACTTTTGAAGGTTGTAACGTGGTCAGGCTCACGGTTTTGAAAAGAAGGATAAAGGCTCAAAGTTTATTTTAACCACCATTCTCCTTGATGTTCTCCCATCCTACGTTCAGCTAATTCAACCTTAGCGCTCACCTCTCAGAGGTTGAAAGATAGGATGATAGTTCGAGAAACTATGAGTTTTCGGAGTGACAGCCACTCATTTTTCGTCTTTGACACTTGAGGTCACACGACTCGTATTTTCATCGAGGATTTTTCTTTTGATCCTTTTCATCTTTTTCTTTTCATATCCCTAACTTTTGCCTGGACTGACTCCTTTTGAGTTTCTTTTGATTCTTTAAGTCCAGCGGGATGCCCTCATTTTTGCCTAAGTCATTTGTTTGAAGTTTTCTTGACTTAGCGGGCTTTTGACTCTTCTTTTTTCTTTTTCTTTCGAACAAGTCGTGTGACACTGGTTGTCTGACTCTTTGGGAAATGATGTGGCTGTCCCACTCTTGATTGAACCATTGTGGTCTTTTAGGCACGACCTCTAGAGGTGTGATTGATCCTCGAACGGACACTCCTTTTGCAATTTGGACGCTCGGTCGAATTAGCTAACACCTACCCTGCCCAGGTTAAGATTGAGGGTTTTTCATTCACAGAAAGAACTCTACTACACGGCTCGAAGGGGTTGACAAGGGATGATCTTCCTTATATCTCCGGTGTTTAGGGATTTGGAACAATGCCTGTACATCATCAACAGGTTTTATTTCAAAAGCATACAATATCGGCAGTTGCATGTCGGTCATTTTCGTCATCCTCCCCAAATTCTTCTTAACCAAGCGTTGGATATTTGTAAAAACAGTTAGTGAACACGAATGGATTCAATCAAAACATGCATATTTATTTCATTATCATCAATTGAATGAAAAACAACAAGTTTTACAAACAAGATTACAAATTCAAACAGGAAAGCAACTACAAATGTAAAGAAATGACAAGATGAAACAAAGAAAATATGCTAGCTTCTGAGAACCGGACTTTCATATTCGTCCCGCTGCTGAACCAGCTATCTTTATTAGAGACAATTCGCTGCTGTCCCGATCTGCTTTCAACGACTCAACCAAATTATAGAGCCCCTCCTCCTTTGTTCAGATGATTTGGGGACCTTTCTGCCCGAAGCTGATTGCTGCGCTATCAAGTAGATCCTGCACTTTGTGCTTAAAAGCTTTACAATTCTCAACCGTATGGCAGGTGCCCCGGTATGGAACTCACAAGTAGCATTGGCATCGTACCCCGGTGGTGGTGCCCCGTTAAGGGAGTCATTGTCCTCTTGTGAACCAGTTGAGCTGAAGCAACGTTTGCAAAAGCTGTGCATATGGCATAGGTGGAGTTTCAAACTGACGATTTGCCAAAGGACCCCGATTCTGATATCTTTTATACCCTGATTATTCTGCTGCTTGAGGCTGCTGCTGCTGGTATCGGGTTGACCCTTGAACACCCTTCGTATCAAATGCAACATCGGTTTCTTGACCTTCAATGTATTGATTAACGCCCTCCCTATGCTTAGCCATTTTCTTTCTTAGATCTGCCCCAGGAATAGGCAACAGTTGTGGGCCTGGAGACTCTGACGCCATGGAGTCCAGGATACGTTTCTGACCCACTGCAGCTTTAGAAACATCCATCATCTTAGCATCAATTGGGATAGGAGCAATACGTACAGCTACGCCGCCTGGCGTGAATTCAATATTGTGCGCGTCAATCAGGTCTTGAACATTGTGCTTAAAAGCATGACAACCCTCGATGTCGTGTCCGAATGCCCCAGAATGAAACTCACATTGCTTACTGGCATCGTACCCATGAGGAAACGCTCTCGTTGGTGGTTCCAACGTTCTTTTCTCAACCAGATTAAACCTCAATAAAGTCTGCAAGAGCTCAGCATATGTCATAGGCGGTGCCTCAAACATTCTCTTTGGCTTCCCTTCCTGGATCCTCCGCTGAGCCGGATGTATCTTCTGTTGCTGCTGCTCAGGTTCCACATGCACAGGTGGCGCGAGCTTCTTCATTGCGGCTTCAAATAGCTGATCGTCTTCTTTCCTAAGCACATTCTTGACTACCTCCATGATCAAGCTCATTTGGGTCTTTAGCTGACTGTTCTCCTCCTTGAGAATCTTCTGCTCCGAACGCATCTCTTGCATGTCTCTCATCATCTGCCCCCAGCTGGCTTTGGACTTCAATCAATTCAAACTGATTTTGTTCCATATCTCTGAAGGAGTTCCTGCAATAAACTGGGCGATGAGGAAATGAGACCCACGGTTCTGATATACCTGTTAAATGATAATGCAGCGTAGAAAGCAAACACATATTCATAACGAGACAAAGAGAAACTCAAGCTATAAGCACACAGACGAACATCTCCCACACATGTATAACCAACAAAAGCAGCACGTAAGCACAAATGAGTGTGAATTCAATGACCCCAGCCAACAATCCTGGTGGTGGTCGGCAGACACTAGTGCACAAAAAGCTAAACAGATTAAGCAGAGAAAACAGATGCGACATCCGGCGCAAAAACCTCTAGAAACTTCTCCCATACAACTGAACTTTCTGATTGACAATCTTCAGAGCACACACTTCCTGTGGAGTCTTCCACGACATTAATTGACGAACCCACACAACTGGAGGATGGAAAATCATTAATCTGAACAAAACCCTGAGGAGTGATGCAAATACGGTTAGAGTCTAACAGATCCTGAATCTGGCTTCTAAGTACCTTACAATCATTTGTTGAATGCCCCTGTGCCCCAACATGGTACTCACAGCGGGTGCTGGTATCAAAACCTGGAGGATACGGTGGAATCACCGGCTTAGTCTCTTTCGGCACTATCAATCCACTTCTGACCAGATCTGGCAACAACTGACTGTAAGACACTGGTAGCTGAGTAAACTGCCTTTCAGGTTTCCTTGGTCTTCGTGGGGCGTGCTGACGCGATCGGTGATAGGATGATCGTTGACTTGAAGTGTCTGAAAACTGATCCTGAGATGCTAGAGATTCTGAGGTGGCGTCATCTCCTTCCCACTCTTCTTGAGAACTGACAACTGACTCAATCTTATTAACTGGGACGTAAGGAACACCTCGAAACTTTCCACTCCTGAGTCCTCTCTCAACAATCTCTCCTAGTCTCATTAGGCCCACAAAGTTTGTGCAACTGAACAATTTGTCAAAATAATGGCCTTTCAGAGTACCCAAGAAGATGTCAACCAATTCCCTTTCCGGAAGCGGTGGTTGAACACTGGCTGCCAATTCTTTCCATCTTCGCAAATACCCTCTGAACGATTCATTCTCCGCCTGAGATAATTCTTGCAGATCTACGAGACTAGGAGTCAAATCCAGGTTGTAATCGTACTGCTTCATGAAAGCTCTGGCTAAATCCACCCATGATCGAATCTGATTACTCTCTAACTGCACATACCACCTCAAGGATGCCCCAGTCAGGCTATACTGGAAGCAATGGATCATTAGTTGGTCGTTTCGCACAAACGGAGTCATTCTTCGACAGAACATCGTCAAATGCAGCTTCGGACAGCTTTCTCCCGTGTATTTTTCAAATTCCGGCACTTTGAACTTGTAAGGCAACACGAGATCAGGAACCAAACACATGGCCACAACATCCAGGTTAACGGCATCTTTCGCTTCTAAGGCTTTTATACCTTCTTCCAATGCTCGGAGTCTTCTATCCTGCTCGTGAGCTCTTGGATCTACCATCCCGGCCATTGGAGTATCTCTCCGGTAATTCATCACAGGGAAAGTGACACCTTGATTGTTAATAGGAGGATAACGTTCATTTCGGGCAACGAACTGCTCATGCCGATCTCGGTTCTCAACAGCAGGCTGTACAACTTGGGCTGCAGTAAGATTGTTCGCTGGCGGGAAGCCTTCCATAGAATCATACTGATGGTTGGACGCCCTGGTAAACCTTGCAAGGTGTTAGGAGCCTGGAAATTGCCTTCAGACATAGCTACCAATTACCTGTAACGGACTATGCTGCTTGATTCTGCTCAAATCTGCTTCAGCCCCTTGGTCGTCTTCAACACTCCACTTCTGCCTCAACCAATTCCCCGAGAATCATCCTCTGGTGAAAACAAAGGTTGGATAAGTGCTCTGACCTGCTATAGGAATGCTATGCAGTATGATTTATGCAAACAGAAATACAAAAATGCTAACGTGCATGTGTGCATTGGAGATATTTTCCCTCCAATTCCAGTGTCAGTGGTAGCAAGACAAGATAAATCATAAAGACAATATTTGGAAAAACCCTCATATATTGATTAGAATAACAGTCTTGTCAAGAAGTTACATAACTATGCTCCATACCGCTGATATGATAAGGAGGATCCCAGCCAACATGCCTGGTGGTGATCTCAACATACAGAATACAAGAGAGAAATCAAGTATGGGTACGGTTGCGGAAGTCCTCGACCATCTTCTTTGTCTCTGCGTGATCTGGTTGATAAATCAAACCTTCTATCAGCCGATCCCTCTTCCTGACCGTCCCTTGGATGTCTCTGACAAAGTCTTCCCAAGCCTTATCATTGGCACCGCCCCCAGGTTTGGGTCTCTTGGCATCTGCTCTATGCTAGAAATCTTCCAAATTCTTCATGGCATCTGTCAGCTTGCGCTCGGCCTCGTATCGGCGACAGGCTTCCTCTTCAAGCTCTTCATTCTTCACTTTGACCTGTTCTTCTAACTGAGCTACCCGTGTCTTCAGCTCTTCTTCCCGCTCTTTGCGCTTGGTCATAGTGAGATCCCAGTGTTCTCTGAACTTGGCTAGCTTTGTGTAGGCCCTTTCCAGCTCTTGCTTCTTAGTGGCCAACACACTACTAACTGAGTCTACATCTAACTCCAGACGCCTCTTGGTTTCAGTCAATTCCAATAGCGTAGTCTTCAGATGTTTAAGAGTTTCAGCCTGTTGCTTAGAAACATATCCTGTTTCAATCTTTTCATGCCGAAGCTGGGCATTCTCCTACTCTAAAGCCTCTTTAGCCCTTGCTAGCTCTTCTTTCTCCGCCATCAGCTGCTTGTAGACCTGCATGTCCACAGTGGTAGGCTCCTCCACCGGAGAAGGATGCAATGGCTGAACCGCTGGATACGGCATAAGGGACTTCACAGCTCGCTCACGAATCCATTCTATATACAGGCCAGGAACTCGAGTATCCCCTCTGCTACCTGAAAGCTTCCCTCTCTTGTGCAAGTTTTTCCAGGCTTTCTCAAGTTTGGTCAGCATCTCTTTCCCAATTGCCCCGGTGAGATACAGAGATTCCTGTATCTCCTCGGGCTTTGGCGCTCCTTGAGGTACATACCCAAATTGCCTGATCAATAAGGAAGGGTTGTAGTTGACACACCCCTTCCTTCCCACTAAAGGAACATTCGGGAATCCTTCGCATTTGAGTATGACTTCAGCTCCGAATACCTCTTTATTGACCCATACCACGTTCTCAGCAGTCAATCCCATTAAGCGCTCGGGCCATCCTAGAGAATTGATAGAGGTGACAAAAGGGCCTGACTTAGGCATATGACTGGTGAACCACCTACACAGGAGAGGTACACAGCAAGACACATTCCTTCCTCGCCGCTTTTCGTTCTGGTAGTGGGTAGAATGGTGGATATCTCCCAGTAAAGTAGGAACTGGGTTCTTCGCAGCCAAAATATAGAAGGCATCTGAATCAACAAAATCAGGAATGTTCGGGAACAACACGATGCCATACACACATACAGCAAGGATGACGTCAAAAACACCCCAGCTACCCTTCTGGGCATACTCTCGAGCCTTCTCCACTAAGACATCCAATGGAAATCCCCATACATCTCCTCTTCTGATCATCTTCCCAGACAGCTCAGACTCTTTCAAGCACAGGATGGCAGAAAGCTCAGCCAGCTTAGGCTCAGCGTCCGTACGATAGAAAGGCATCTGCTCACGGATCGGTATGTCCAGAAGTGCAGAATACTCCTCCAGGGTAGGAGCCAAAACAAAGTCGGGAAATACAAAACACCTGAGCTCCGCATCGTAAAACTGTAACAGAGTATAGATGTCGCTGGTCTCGTAGGCAGATGGCTGATAAACGTAGGTCAGAATCCTCCCATATCTCTTTCTGAAGTCACCCATTCCCCTCTTCTTAGCAATAGCAATCAACTCTAACAATAGACTGATATTCGGCGACGGAAACTTATAGGGCAATACTCTCTTCAGGTTTTCCATGTCTTGCTAGGAACAAACACCAGAACTGGAAGGGAAAATATGTACCTGCAATACACACACGTTAGTTGAATGCAGATGGTAATGATGCAATATGATAAATAATGCAATCTGCGAACACAGGGGCTATGCTGTAGCCTGAAGAGGAACATCTCTGTGATCGAGAACAGAAAACCAACACGGTCACCAGAATCTTATGCCACTAACTATCATCTGATACTCAAAATATCAATCCCCTGGTAAGAAAACCATCTGAACCTCTGTATCTGACGAGAAAACCATCGGATAATAGAATCAACCTCAGATAAGAAACCTATCAGAGCCATACCTCTCCCAGTACGATGTGGTTCGGGGACGAACCAAGCGGAAGCTGGTGGGCATGTAACACCTGAGGTGAAAGAGGACGGTGGTTACATGTAACACCCGTGGGCGAGGGAGTGGTTGTCGGTGTCATGAGGCATGACAATGAGACACTCCTAGCAGCTTCTAGGGGAAAACCGAATTCACATCCGAATGAGAGGGATCCTGAGGCTATGCCAGTATGGGACTGCATGGTTGAATGAAGGCTTATAAGGATTAATTGGTACTACCTATACCAACAAGATGCATCTTCTTTTCGGTAGCCCGTTCATAAGAACTCCACAGTTAAGCGTGCTTGACTTGGAGCAATTCTGGGATGGGTGACCTTCTGGGAAGTTTCCTGGAAAGCGTGTGATTGAGGACAAAGCATGCTGAAAAGACCCGTGTTGGTTTGTGGGGTCAGTCGGTAATCCTAAAAAGTAATATGGGGCGTTACAAATGGTATCAGAGCCATACCTCTCCCAGTACGATGTGGTTCGGGGACGAACCAAGCGGAAGTTGGTGGGCATGTAACACCTGAGGTGAAAGAGGACGGTGGTTACATGTAACACCCATGGGCGAGGGAGTGGTTGTCGGTGTCATGAGGCATGACAATGGGACACTCCTAGCAGCTTCTAGGGGAAAACCGAATTCACATCCGAATGAGAGGGATCCTGAGGCTATGCAGGTATGGGACTGCATGGTTGAATGAAGGCTTATAAGGATTAATTGGTACTACCTATACCAACAAGATGCATCTTCTTTTCGGTAGCCCATTCATAAGAACTCCATAGTTAAGCGTGCTTGACTTGGAGCAATTCTGGGATGGGTGACCTTCTGGGAAGTTTCCCGGAAAGCGTGTGATTGAGGACAAAGCATGCTGAAAAGACCCGTGTTGGTTTGTGGGGTCAGTCGGTAATCCTGAAAGCAATATTGGGCGTTACAAATGGTATCAGAGCAAAGTCGGTCAGTTGACCAAGTTGTTAGTGTGTTTAATCCCTTTTGTATTTGATATGTGTGTGTAGAACTATCGATATTGTTTGTTCTAACGAAGATTTGTTGTTGGAATCAAGAACAATGGTTGCAGGTAGGAATGATGAAGCGATTGCTGAGGCTTTGGCGATGTTGGCTGGAGCGATTGGACAGAATCCGCAAGTCAATGTGAATGCTGGAAACAACAATGATGATGAGTTTCGTGCCTTGGGGAAGTTTCAGAGGAACAATCCACCAATCTTCAAGGGAACGCATGATCCTGACAAAGCACAAGTATGGCTGAAAGCAATTGAGAAGATATTTCGAGTCATGAATTGTTCAGATGCGCAGAAGGTGCAGTTTGGCACTCATATGCTTGAAGAGGAAGCTGAGGACTGGTGGGGTAACACTCGTCAAAGGTTTGAAGAAGATGAAGTTGAGGTTACTTGGGATGTTTTCAGAGAGGCGTTTTTGGAGAAGTATTTTCCAGAAGATGTGCGTGGAAAGAAGGAAATTGAATTCCTTGAGCTGAAGCAGGGTAACTCAACTGTGGCCGAGTATGCAGCAAGATTTGAGGAGTTAATTAAGTTTTGTCCTCATTACAATACTACTAATGCTGAGAGATCCAAGTGCCTTAAGTTTGTGAATGGTTTGAGGCCTGAAATCAAACAAGCTATTGGTTATCAGGAGATTAGGCGATTTTCTGAGTTGGTGAACAAAAGTAGAATCTATGATGAAGATAGCAGAGCTCGGTCTAGTCACTACAAGAGTTTAAATGATAAGAGAGGAAAAGGTCAATTCAGAGGGAAGCCGTATGTGACTCCTGCTGATAAAGGGAAACAGAAGGCTGGTAATGGAAGGAAGCCGAGTGGGGGAGGAGCTCCTAATCCAGTTAAGTGTTTTAGATGTGGTGTTGAAGGACATCGTGCTCCTGAGTGCACAAGTGTCGAGCAAAAGTGTTTCAAGTGTGGCAAGCCAGGCCACAAGGCTTTGGAGTGCAGAAGCGGTGCGAATGTGACTTGCTACAATTGTGGTGAGCAAGGGCACATTAGTACCAAGTGTGACAAACCAAAGAAGGCTCAAGCAAAAGGGAAAGTATTTGCTCTATCAGGATCTGAGACTACTAGTGAAGATCGGTTGATTCGAGGTACGTGCTTCATTAATGGTATACCTTTGGTTGCTATAATTGACACTGGAGCTACACATTCTTTTATTTCTTTGAATTGTGTTAAGAGATTAAATCTCGAGTTGTCTGTTATGAGTGGGGGTATGGTTATTGATACTCCTGCTACGGGTTCAGTAACTACCCCATATGTGTGTTTGAATTGCCCGTTGAGTATTTTTGGTAAAGACTTTGGAGTTGATTTAGTGTGTCTTTACTTAGACCAACTTGATGTTATTCTTGGGATGAATTGGTTAGAATTCAATCGTGTCTATATTAACTGTTTTGACAAAACAGTTATTTTTCTTGAAACTGATGATGAAGGAGACTTATTTATGACTGCAAAGCAAGTGAAGGAATCAGTGCAAGATGGTGCAAAGGTATTCATGTTGATGGCAACTTTGAATATTGGCAAAAGTGAAGTAATTGATGCTTTACCAATTGTCCGTGATTTTCCGGAAGTTTTTCCCGAGGAGATAAGAGATTTACCGCCGGAACGAGAAGTGGAGTTTTCGATTGACTTAGTTCCTGGAACTAGTCCGATGTCGATGGCTCCATATCGTATGTCCGCATCGGAATTGAAAGAGCTAAAGAGTCAACTTGAGGACCTACTTGAGAAGAGGTTTATTCGTCCGAGTGTGTCACCATGGGGTGCACCAGTTTTGTTGGTTAAGAAGAAAGAAGGTACTATGAGGCTTTGTGTGGATTATAGACAATTGAACAAGGTGACTATCAAGAATAAGTATCCACTTCCAAGGATTGATGATTTGATGGATCAGTTGGTTGGTGCAAGTGTGTTCAGTAAGATAGATTTGAGATCTGGGTATCATCAGATTCGTGTGAAGGCTGAAGATATTCAAAAGACTGCTTTTAGAACAAGGTATGGGCATTATGAGTATTCTGTAATGCCATTTGGTGTAACTAATGCACCAGGTGTATTTATGGAGTACATGAACAGGATCTTCCATCCTTATTTGGACAAGTTTGTGGTTGTGTTCATTGATGATATTTTGATATACTCGAAGAGTGAAGAGGATCATGCTGAGCATCTGAGAATTGTGTTGTCTGTGTTGAAAGAGAAGCAGTTGTATGCTAAACTTTCTAAGTGTGAGTTTTGGTTGAAAGAGGTGAGTTTCCTTGGCCATGTGATTTCGAGTAGAGGTATTGCAGTTGATCCATCGAAGGTAGAAGCTGTATCACAATGGGAAGCTCCAAAATCAGTTTTTGAGATTAGAAGTTTTCTTGGGTTGGCAGGTTATTATCGGAAATTCATTGAAGGATTTGCCAAGTTATCTTTGCCGTTGACACAGTTAACTAGGAAAGGCCAAGCTTTTGTTTGGGATGCAAAATGTGAAGAAAGTTTTCAAGAACTTAAGAGAAGATTGACGACATCTCCTGTTTTGATTTTGCCGAATTCAGAAGAACCATTTGTTGTGTATTGTGATGCTTCCTTGATGGGTTTGGGAGGTGTGTTGATGCAACATCAGCAAGTTGTAGCTTATGCTTCAAGGCAACTTAAAGTGCATGAGAGTAATTATCCGACGCATGACTTAGAGTTGGCCGCTGTTGTATTTGTGTTGAAGCTTGGAGGCATTATTTGTTTGGTTCGAGATTTGAGGTATTTAGTGATCATAAGAGTTTGAAGTATCTATTTGATCAGAAAGAATTGAATGCAAGGCAGAGGAGATGGTTGGAACTTCTTAAGGATTATGACTTTGGTTTGAATTACCATCCGGGTAAAGCAAACGTGGTAGCCGATGCATTGAGTAGGAAATCTTTGCATATGTCGATGATGATGATAAATGAGTTGGAAATGATTGAACAATTTCGAGATATGAGTTTGGTTTGTGAAGAGACATCTTATGGTGTTAAGTTGGGCATGTTGAAACTTACTAGTGGAATTCTTGACGAGATACGAGAAGGTCAAAAATCTGATTTGAGTTTAGTTGATCGTTTGACTTTGATCAACCAAGGCCAAGGTGGTGATTTTCGGATTGACGAGAATGGTATTATGAGGTGTCGGGATAGAGTTTGTGTTCCGAATTTGGATGGATTGAAAAAGAGTATTCTTGAGGAAGGACATCGTAGCGGATTGAGTATTCATCCGGGTGCTACTAAGATGTATCAAGATTTGAGGAAGATATTTTGGTGGCCTCGTATGAAGAAGGACATTGCCGAATTTGTGTATTCTTGTTTGACTTGCCAGAAGTCGAAGATTGAGCATCAGAAACCGTCGGGTTTGATGCAACCGTTGTTTATTCCTGAGTGGAAATGGGATAGCATTTCTATGGATTTTGTGTCTGGATTACCGAGGACGCCAGGTAATTTTGAAGCTATTTGGGTTATCGTGGATAGATTGACTAAATCTGCTCACTTTATTCCAATGCGAATGGATTACCCGTTGGAGAAGTTAGCAAAACTGTACATCGAGAGGATTGTCAGTTTGCACGGTATTCCATCCAGTGTTGTGTCGGATCGGGATCCGAGGTTCACTTCGAGATTTTGGGAGAGTTTGCAAAGTGCTTTGGGTACGAAGTTGCGTTTGAGCTCAGCTTATCATCCTCAGACAGACGGTCAGACCGAAAGGACTATTCAATCACTCGAGGATCTGTTGAGGGCTTGTGTATTGGAGAAAGGAGGAGCTTGGGATAGCTACTTGCCTTTGATTGAATTTACTTACAACAACAGCTTTCATTCGAGTATTGGTATGGCACCGTTCGAAGCTTTGTATGGTAGGCGGTGTAGGACGCCACTGTGTTGGTATGAGTCCGGAGAGAGTTCGGTAGTTGGACCCGAGATAGTTCAGCAGACTACGGACAAGATTAAGATGATTCAAGAGAAGATGAGAATTTCTCAAAGTCGTCAGAAGAGTTATCATGACAAGAAGAGGAAGACACTTGAATTTCAAGAGGGAGATCATGTGTTTCTTCGAGTTACTCCGATGACTGGTGTTGGTAGGGCATTGAAGTCGCGTAAGTTGACGCCGCGTTTCATTGGTCCTTATCAGATTTTGCAGAGGATAGGAGAAGTGGCCTATCGTGTGGCTTTACCTCCGTCGCTTGCTAATCTTCATGATGTGTTCCATGTATCTCAGTTGAGGAAATACATTGCGGATCCGTCTCATGTAGTCCAAGTAGATGATGTGCAGGTGAGAGATAACCTAACTGTGGAGGCATCACCTATACGGATAGAGGATCGGAAGTTGAAGCAACTTCGAGGCAAAGAGATTTCTTTGGTGAAGGTCGCTTGGGGAGGACCGGCTGGTGGGAACGCGACTTGGGAGCTTGAGAGTCAGATGCGTGAGTCTTACCCTGAGTATTCGTTAGAGGTAATTTTCGAGGGCGAAAATCTTTTAAGTGGGGGAGGGTTGTAACACCCCAATTTTTAGTAATTATTTATTAATTAAATTAATTGATTAATTATGTGATTTTAGGCCTAATTGAATTAACTAATTTATGTGATTTATTTGATATAATTGAATTAGTTGATTTATTGAATTTATATAAATTATTTGATTTATTTGAGTTGTTTGGATTAAATGAATTATTGGACATATTCGAAATAATTGATTTAATTTTATTATTTAACTTATATGATATATTCTAATTTGTAGAATTATATAGAATTGTTAGATTAATTGATTGGGCCTATTTGGGGGTGTGAATAGATATGAGTTACTAAGCCCATTAAAAAATTATTAGGTTAATGAATTTTGAGAATTTTATAAAAACAAGAGATAGAAGAGAATAGAAATGTTAGTAAGAAAAAGAGGAAAAAGGAGGCAATAAGAATAGAGTGGAGAAGAAGAAGAAGATTCAAGAGAGAGCTCAAGAACACCAAGAAAATCAAGGTAAGGGTGGATTTTCACTCAATTATTGGGGTTAGTTGATAATGATTAGTGGGTAGAAAATGTTTAAGATAAATCCCAAATTTTTATGAGATTAGAAGTTGTTAGGTTTTAATATCAATCCTTGAAATATGTTAATTTTAGTGTGTTTGAAATTGATAATTGATATAGTATAGAGACCCATTTAATATTTAGAATAAACTCATTAGAATTGGAAAATGTTTAAATTGATGAAAACAAATTTTATACATCCACTCATCACTGGACATGTAAGCTGCTGTTTTATAAGTTTATCGCAACATGATATAATTGATGGATTGTAGAAAATGGTTTGCCTTAGTTTACTATTTGAGCGAATTTAATTATAATGACATACATTTATAATTGAGGATAATGGACTGTCATGAATGTTTTCTTATTATAACATGCTTTGATTATCCAAGTCTTGTAACAGAGCATAAGTAGAATTAATTAGGACCCTTTTTTTTAATGATTTAGTGTCATTCTTATGAATATAGCAATGAATCATTAGGCAATGAAACATATTTTTCCTTTATCCTCATTACACTGTAGAGCAAGCACAACAAGTAGAAGCAAATGTGAATTTCCTTTCCCTTATGCCACTATAGCGTAGAGAAGAATGATAGGAACCTGAAGTAGTGGAATATGCAATGTAATACTTCTTTTCATTATTGTCCTGTAGCGTTTTGAAATGATAGCAATGCATGTGAACCTTTTAATTTCACCACAGTATTGTAGCTTATTGTTTGTAATTAAATGAAAATGTATTTCTTAAATTAAAACCCAGTAGCATTTCAATTGATGAGGCAATGCAAATTAATATGAAGTTAGATTACACATTTCCTAAGTGATAATAATTTAATGCATATGATACTTATAACACTGATAAACCCCCTACAGTAATTGGCACTTACCATATATGTAGTTTTATATTGGAAAGTAATTAATGTTTTTTTTTTGAAACAACGTGTTGCTTGTTAGCTGAACCTTAGATGCATTTTATATACTTGCAAGTTGAAGACAACAGTTACAAGGACTAGTAAAATTAATTGTGACTTTTCCCTTGTTTCTCATGATGTAGCGCAACACCTTCCTTGTTATCTCTTACTGTAGCGTGTAGGTTCAATAGGCAATGGATGTGCCTTTCTCTTATACTGTAGCGGTACAAGTAAATTAAAGTATTAGTAGTTTATTAAAATAGTAATTATTTATTGAAGATTGACTATTTATTGAGTACCAAATTTTTAACTATTGATGATGATTAATTATTCTATATTTAATTAGGGATGTGTGTTTTGTGAATTGAAGTTGGATTATAGTAATGCTGGTGTATGTGTAAATGCATGGTAATTCAAGTGTCATGAATTATTGAAGATATGCATGGATGTTAAGATTAGGGAATGATCTTAATTGCATATGATTGTTGAATTTGCATACGCATCATTTGTGTCAAGAGGCAATGTTTGTTAGTTCCGTGGGAGCTAGTGACTTGTCCCAAACCTAGAGCGGGGTTTGAAAGCTTAGGGAATGGGCTTTTTGTGTGTTATTGGTCTAGGGAACGGACCCGGTTTAAATGTAAAAACCGAGAAATAATAACAAGTGTTGGTACCACATGGCATGAGTTGCATTGAGTCTTGCATTGAGTTTTGCATTGAGTCTCATTATGTATATTTATGTGCTATGAGATTATGTGTGATATGTAGAACTGATAAATTGGTGAATTATGGAGTTGTGTGTATATACTTGTGAATAGTATGGTTACTTGAATAATATTGTGTTGATGAAACTTTTGAAGTGTGAGAATAATAATGATTATGTTTGTATGCCTTAAATTATATATTATCTTATAATTTCAATAATTATGTGAATTCTCACCCTTCTGTTGGAATGATGTTTTATACGACATCGCTCAGGTACTGAGGAGTAGAGTTGCTTCTAGCACGAGGTAGCCGTTGGAGTAGCTTGAGTTGTGTCTTTATTTATTTAGGGTCGAGTCATGCTCTGATTATGTAACACCGGGGGAATATTTTGATTTTATGTTTTAAGAGATACTCTATGTACTCTACTTCATTCTGTTATTGTTATTTTGAATTATATGAAGTATTGGCTTTTAAGCCTAAGTATTAAAAATGAGATGAGCATAATACTTTTATTATGTCTATCATGATTAAAGCAAATTCGCTGCTACATGCTAATGTGAAAGTGTATGAAAAGCAGGAAGTTATTTTAATATTATTGAGCATGACAGGTGTTGTGTGATGTTTTGAAGATTTATGTGACACCCTTTTTGTGGAATGCATGATAATTACTCTGATCTATTTATATTTATTCTGCGGGGTTAGAAGGGTGTTACAAAACCCATCTGACCCAAACAACACACCTGGAGATAGATCAAGAACACCGTCTGATAACTACTGAATCATGGTTTCTGAAGGCCAGTTTTCCTGCAATAACCCAGTCCCTCTCACAGGTAGGATAGACCTAATCCACGGACAAAGGTACGGCATCCTATTCGGTCATCAGCGTCACAGACTTTCATGAATGACGATACGATTCCCAGAAGGAGTGGCATCATCAAGTCATGAAGAGGCCTCACTTAGCTGACTTCCAAATGATCGGTCCCCAGAGTCGACAATCCTCACGTCTGGACTCCCCTCAGATCCTCAGGACCGGAAAGGAGCACCTCTGCAAGAATCTCGTCTGAGCGCAGATTTTCGTAGGGAACTGTGCCTGCTCAGCAGACAGGTTCGTCTACTACTTCTCCGCAACTATATCTAGGTGTGTACTCAAGCCCAGGTCCGGCTTTTCACTCACAGTAACCTCCCTTTGTCCACAGCAATAATCATAATAATATAATGCTGGAAAATAAATGCGGAAAGGTAAAGGTACAGAAAAGTAAAGTGCAGGAAAGTAAAACACAATATGCACAACACCCAACCAATAAACACCTAAGCGCTAGGATTGACTCGCGTAGGGGATGGGAAACGGTCCCAGCATAAGGGATGGGAAAAGTCCCTAGATGCTATAGTCCCCAGCAGAGTCGCCAGCTGTCGCTACTGCGAAAATCGGCGCCGGCTTGACAGGAGAGTCGCCACCGTGCGTTATTTATCCCTCAGAGCGGGAAAGGAAACGCTCGAAGTAAACCTCGCAAAGACGGAAAAAAAGGTATGGCCATCGCAACCAAAACCTGGATTCGGGAGTCGGTTACGCAAGGGGAAGGTATTAGCACCCCTCACGTCCGTCGTACTCGACGGGATCCACGCTTGATGTTTATAAGGAAAAGGGTTTATTATCTATCTACGCTAATGGTTGGTCTGAAAAGAAAATAAAAGGACAGGACTCGACAGAACATACGGTGTTCTGGGCCTACGTATTCCCTCGTGCAGTGGGAAAGTCAGAGTCAACGTAGTTCGACTACCTACGTCTAAACGGGGGGGAAGGTTGCTCGCCAGGGCATCGCGTCCTGTGCCTACGTACTTTCATCTGGTATGAAAGATCAGAGCAAACGTAGTTCGACTAACTACGGGTAAACTGGCGCTCTCACACAGCGGTGAGAAAACAAACTGATTCTAAAGGCTCGGGGACCTACAACTACGATCTGGTCTCAATGCACTCGGGCAGGAGAAAGGGATAACAATTAGTCGTTAGCGGGAAAGTCTCGATCGCACAGCCGCGAGAGAACAAAGGTTAGTCGTTAGTGTGCTCGCTAGGATATCGCATCCTATGCCTACATATCCTTGTCTGGTACAGGGAATCAGAGCAGCTGTAGTTCAGCTAACTACGGATCAAGCTACTCAAAAGCTCCTACTTGAAGGAAAGGGAAAAGACACCCTAAACTATAGCTGGAAAAGGGGAATCTACCTACTGCTATCATGCCTGGCTGACCATCCTAATGTCTATCATAACAGCTCCGCAGCGGAGAAGTCAGAGCTCCTAAGGGATCATGGCAACAGGATTAAACGGCAAAAAAGAATTAACTACAAAGTAAAGAAGTACTGAAAATATGCATGAATGCAACAACTAAACAAACAAGGCACAAAGGCCGCAAGCCACAAAGGCAAGGGAGCTCAGCTCTACCAAATACCAACAAGCAAAGCCACGCAATAACAAACAAGCAGAAGGAGGGCCACCTCAACTTCTCATGCACACAAAGTCTACTTCTAAGATGCACCTATTCAGAACTATCTAGATGAACCCCTAAGTCTAATGCAACATAACATCACACAAGTCAAACAATACAAAGAGAAGGCTAGCTAGCCTGACAAAACCTCTATCCTCAAAACGAGAAACTACTCCTGGGCAAGGCCCCTAACAAACCTGAAACAAGCTCCTAATCTATCTCTTAAACAAAACTCTATACAACACCCTAAGCAAAGATCTAAGCAAAAACTCTAATCAAAACCCTAAGCAAGAGGAATCAATCCCAGCCTCCAAGCTTCAGAACAAGCTTACCAGAGAAAGGGAGCTTAAGCAGACAAGCTCATAGTGCCTTCCTCAGGAAAGTACTAGGAGGTTATTACTCAGGAGTCATATCCTATGCGGCTCGACAACTGTGATCAGTTTACATTCCTCCTCAGGAGAAATTAAACTCACATGAAGGCTCCGGCATCACTGGATATTTAAGAAAGCCTATATGCACTAAGGGAACTAAGTGAACAGGCCCATAGGACCTTCCTCAGGAAAATACTAGGAGGCTGACACTTAGGAATCGTATCCTACGTGGCTCAACAACTGTGATCAGTTTACATTTCTCCTCAGGAGAAATTAAACTCACAAGTTGGCTCCAACATCACTGGATACTTGAGAAATCTTAGATAAGCTAATGGAACTAAGTGAATAGACCCATAGGACCTTCCTCAGGAAAGTACTAGGAGGCTTCCACTTAGGAATCGTATCCCATGTGGCTCAACAACATGTGATCAGTTTACATTCCTCCTCAGGAGAAATTAAACTCACAAGTCGGCTCCGACATCATTGGATACTTACGAAAGAGGTGAGAAGAAAGAATGAAAGTCATTCATAGTGCCTTCCTCAGGAAAGTACCATAAACTCCCTTCAAACTTCAGGATCTCGAACCTCACAAACAGATAACAAGCTCCTAAACTAAGCCTCAATCCAATGCATCCTTGCAAGCTCCAACAGGACCTCAATCAGCTTCCACCTTGAGAAGAACCCACAGGCCACCAAACCAATAGAAACTATCTCTGAAGTTCAACCACAGTTGAACTTCAAAGTCAGAAGTCATCAAGACTTCTCCTATCCTCAAGCTCAGACAAATCATATCAGAACATCCTACAAAAATCTATCAAAAATCTAATGGAAACCTACATGGCTCTATGACAACATACTAAGAAATCAGAACAAAATGCAATACCAGATGAGAGAACTAAAATCAGCAACACAGACATATCCACAGACCAATTATTTAATAGCAAAACAATACAAAAAATGCAATTAAAATGAAAATGCATGATTAAGCTAATGTTTTTGCACTATAAAATTCTACACTGAATTACGAGTCTACAGAAAAAAGAACGGAATTATTTGACTAAATCTACTATTTTTCATGAATTTTCTAATGATATGTATGCACTAAAGATATTAAAAGAAATCAATTAAATGGAAAATATACCAAAAATAGTAAAAAATAAAATGGCATAAAATTTTCTAAACATTATGATAGAGTGGTAGAAAAAAAGAAGAATTAAGAAAAATCAATTATTTACATTTTATTATGAATTTTATAATATGCAAAGAAAATAAAAGAAATAGAAAAAACAAAATTGAAATAAAATTGGAGGGGGGTGCTGGAAGCAATGTTTCTTAGTTATTATTGCAAGTTGGGCCAGGGATGGGGGGTGCTAACAGCAAGTGGGCGCAGGGCCCAGTGAGTCAGAAAATCACTTAATGAAAATAAAAACGCAGGGGGGTGTAAACTAGCAGGTTCTGCAGTGAATTCTCATTATGGGCTTAAACGCCAGGGGTGTGGATAGTAACTGGGCATAAGGCCCAAATCAATCATTCTGTTCCTCACACGAAAGGGGGGGAAACGAGTAACCTGGGGGTTGCTTCAGAAAAATGAGTTTGGGCTTGGCCCAAACACTAACCCTAATCCAATGAAACCCTAACCAAAAACCCTAATCCCCTTCAATCTCTCTGGTCACTGTTCATCCTTCTAACCCCAAACCCTAGCCGTTTCGTCCGTCTCCCCCAACTCACTCTTTCTGCAACCTCTCTTTCTCCCTCCTCAAGAACTCTCAACACTCAAAGGAATCACTCAAGCAAACACAGCAATCTAAGCCTAATAATCCTAAATCCGCCTCAAACACCTCATCAAGATCAAACCAGATTTCAGCATCATACATTCAAACGATTCAATCAATTCGCAAAACTCTAACCGTTCTATAAGTCAGTGAAGACAACGCAATCTGAAAGAATATGCAACGAATTCCAGGAAGCATACCTGGAGATGAATCTGGAGCGAACTGAGATTCTGGAGAGCGAAACTCCTTCAACAACGATCCAAGCTGTTAGCCGGTAGATGAACGCGTATGAAGAAGAGAAAGGGCCTGGAATGTTCTTGAGGAAGATCTTCAGAAGATCTCAGAGTATCTTGATGAGGGAGGATGAATCACGAGGATCTTCTGGAAGATCGTTGGTGTTCGTTGGTTGATGGAGGTCCCTGGAAATTCCAGATGATGCATGAACGTTTGGTGATGTTCTAGAAACCTTGAAGAACGATGAAGATCGTTGAACGTGTTCTGGAAAATTTCTGGCAAAACGATGAAGGTCTGAGCGATTTCTGGAGAAGTTATTCTTGAGATGCGACGAGGATGGATGAGTTCTGGGAAATTATTTGAGGTTTCCGGCGAGTATGATCTTTCCGGCGAGGTACCGATGAAGGTGGAAGGAGGAAGGAGATGAAGAAAGGAACGCTTCTGGGAATTCTGGGTGAAAAACGATCTCCGGCGAGCCGTTGCGGTGGCCGGAAGACGTTGGGGGTCACCGGCGGTGGGAGGTTATGGCGGATGCATGGCCGCCGGCGGGTTTTCTGGCGAAGCTCCGGTGAATGTTAGACGGTGACAAGTGGCAGAGGGGAGATCAGTCTGAGCAACGCGTGGCACGCATGCACAGAGAGAGAGAGAGAGAGAGAGTGGGGGCCAGCTGGGGGACGCGTGGCGTGAGCTGGGGAGCTTCTGAGTTGTGTGGCGGGTCCTCCTGAGAGCAACGCGTGGGCCAGCCTCTGAGTGAACACGTGGCGAGGGGCATTTAAATGCTGAGAACATCTGGCGCCTTCTAGAACTCTCTGGAAAATGCTGGAAAAACTTGGACAAACTCTGGGTTGAATTGGGCTCATTCTGAACTGAATTTGGGTATAGGCCCAAAATGAAAAATGGCCAAAAAACCTGTAATAAACTGGAAAAAACAATTAAACCTAATTATCTAATTAACATCAATTGATACCTAATTAACTAACTAATCCGAAAAATCAACTATCTTAATCCTAATTAAATCTAAAAAAAAATCAATTAACCTAATTAAACTCTAAAAAGTGATTAAAAGTCTAATTAATTCTATATTATCCTAATTAAATCTAAAAAATGATTAAGATCTAATTGACTCTAAACCTCTACTAATTCTCTATTAAAATTCTAATATTATTTAAAACTAGTAAATCTATTTAAAACTAATAAGAAAAAAAATCTATAATATTTCCTATATTATCTAAAACAATTAAAACTATATTTAAAATCTAATATATTCTAAAAATGATTAAAA
>CAWUDS030007180.1:0-25347 GCA_963859935.3 Lathyrus sativus
GGACTTTGATGCTTTCTACTTGTTTGCCGCTGGTAATCCTGTACCTACCTTACTCGGAGATCTCTACCACTCACTGCATTACAAGAATGAGAAGGGAAGAGGGAAGAATGTTCATCTGTGTGTACCCTTGTTGAGTATGTGGTTTGTGAGAGTCACCTTCCTAAGAGAGGATCTGTTGCAGAGACTACAGTCCCAGTTGGTTGGCCGGAGCGCCTGATGAGGCTATCGTCGAAGATATGGAATGGTTTGATAGAGATCTGTTGGGATCTGAGCTCATCTTCAGTTGTTCTGGGTACCCTAATGTGCCGTTGATAGGAAGAAAAGGGTGTATCAATTACAACCCTTCTCTATTCATTCGCCAGTTCGGATATGCACTGAAGAATCCACCTCAGGAGGAAGAAGTACAGGAATCTCTGTAATTCACAGGGGATTTGAAGGGGGAGTTATTAGCCAAGTTGCAACATGCCTGGACGCGTATTAACCGTAGAGGGAAGCCTTTGTTAGGAAAGAATGACTGTCAGGCCTATGCACCTTACAGGGTTTGGATTCAGGAAAGAGCAAGTCAGTTGAAGATGCCATTTCCAGACGCACCAATCCTCGTTCTTATTCCGGCAGAAGAGCCAACTACTGTTTCTAGAGAAGTCTATGAACAAGTTGTGAAGGAAAAAGAAGCCTTGATGAAGATTAATGAAGGGTTAGAGCAAGAGTTAGCCCAGGTACGCAGTGAGAAGAACAAGGCCGTATATGCTTTCCAACAACAAATCGAGCTGCTAAACAGGTTAGGGGGCTGAGTTGACTGAAGAAAAGAAGAAGCGGCGAACGTCTGGGGCAAGAGTTCAGAAGCTCCCATGACATGCTTGAATCCAAGAAGAAGGCGCTTGACATCGCTCACCGAGAGATCTCTTCTTGCAATAAGACTTGGAATGCCACACTCCCCAACAATAAGAAGAGGGAAGATAAGCTGAAGCAGCAAATTTCCGACCTCGAAGAGAAGTTGAAGTCTAGCATCAAGAAGTGCGAGGAGGAAGTGATGACCCGGTATAGTGTCCAGCATGCACTGAACAAGGCAATCAAATCCAGAGATGAAGCAGTGTCTCAGAAGCGAAAGTTAGAAGATTGCTTCGGAGAAGCAACATGGGAAGAAACTGCTGAAGACGTACGCCGTGTCCTTAAGAGGAGAAACCAGCTTGTTGAAGGGCTGCTTGATCGACCAAGCCATCCGGAGACCAAGAAGTTGATAGAGGGAGTACCAGACTTTTGGGAGGATTTGATCATTTCATGTAGTAACTTGTATGCTTTATTTGCATAGTGCTGACCATCACCAGGATTGTTGGTTGAGGTCATGCCTTCTTTGTACTCTCAGTGATATTGTACCCTGGGCTTATTGATTCTCCCTGCAATATATGAGGCTTTCTATGATTCAGCTCCGATATTTCTATTGTCAGCACTGTCATTGCACCGGCACCTTCGCACTAGAACTGGGGGAATGAACTTCCCTAATGCACGGACACATTGCATTGCATTCATATTCATCTTGCATTACAGGTAATCTTTGGATGGTGTCTTATTTCCTGCTTTGCATCAGGTACTTACCAGGATTGCAGATCAACATCCGCACCGCTATTCTACACGCTCAATTGTCGAAAAATCATTGACCAAATGCAGAACGAGATGCAAGATGTGCGCGAGAAGCTCGCCCTCTTCATGCAGACCATGGAAGCTATAGCGAAAGGGCAGGAGAGTTTTGCAGGCCATGGTCCAGCCTCTGTTGGCCCGAAACGCTGGTCATGGTAATGAAGATCATCAGTCTGTCCGGGTCGATACTGCTCATGGAGACGGCACTCCCACGCCAGTGGCTCCGCCTGTAATCAATACACCTGCTGCTAATGTCAACAACGCTACCGCTGCTGTGAATGGTAACGTTGGAGTGGGGAATGAGACTGCTGTCCTTAATGCTGGGCTGGGTGATGTCAATTTGGGAGATAATCTAGGAGGCAATGGCTTTGTCAATACTGGATTCGGATTCAACGATCAGGATTCGATAACACTGGGAAATATGGCTTTAATGCTCAAGGCTTTGGGCAAGATGGTTATGGTATGGTCAATCAGGGTTACGGAGGCTTTGGAAACGGAAACGGTACTGGATTTATGGCTTTTGGTCCTGCTGGAGGTGTCCAAGGGTACGGCAACAGAGGCCGAGGTCCGGGGATGAATCAGATCAGAGCTGGACGTAATAATGGATATGATGGGTACGGAGCTGGAAACGGTATGTGGCAAGAAGATCAGCAGGAGGACGCCTTCTCCGGAGGAGGTTTTGAAGGGCCGATGGATGATTCCCAAAAGATTAGAATGCTGGAAGAGCAGATGAAGGGAGTCTTAATCAAAGCGCTGTGGGATTGGACATGGCAACAATGGGCTTGGTACCTGGCTTGAGGTGCCAATTAAATTCAAAGCTCCTGCGTTCGATAAGTATAAAGGAGACACATGTCCAAAAGTGCATGTACGAGCTTATTACAGAAAGATGTCTGCATACTCAACTGATGAAAGAATGCTAATGCATTTCTTTCAAGATAGTCTGTCGGGTCCTTCCCTAGAGTGGTACATGGGGTTGGAGCCAACTGATATCAAGACATGGAAGCAATTGGCGGAGGCGTTCGTAGTTCACTACAAGTATAACAGCGACTTGGCGCCCAATCGGGTCCATTGGCGGGGCTGTCGCAGAAGAAGGGGGAGAGTTTTAAAGAGTACGCGCAAAGGTGGCGCGATATGGCTGCCAGGGTCCGTCCTCCGGTGGAAGATAAGGAAATGAATGACATGTTTGTCGGCACATTCACAGGGCTGTTTCATGATATGCTGTTTCATACGTCTCTGGCCAGTTTTTCAGACCTGATTCTGATGGGGGAAAAGATTGAACGTAACATTAAGCAAGGAGAAGTTCCAAGTCGAGGAATCAACTGCATCTGGCAGTAATAGGAAAGCTTATGGTGGGCGCCGTCAGGGCGAAGCCAGCGCAGTATTTGGAGGCCGAGGCCGGGGCCGAGGCAGGGGACGAGGTCAATATCGTCAGCCGCAGCAGGTGGCGAGTGTTACCATTCCCTATCAGCAACAACCACTCCAGCAACAACAACCGGTTCAGCAGCAGCCAATGCCACAGCAGCAGCAGCCTCAGCAGGGGGCACAGCAGGCTCAACGAAGATTCCAGGGTAGTAAACCGAGAAGAGTGTTTGAGAAGGCCTCCCTCAACATATGCCGATTTGTTGCAGACGTTGTTGGGATTGAATCTGGTAGAGAAAAGAACTCTGGCGCCGATAACGGGAGCTCCCCCGTTTGGTTACGATGCAAGCAGGCACTGCGAGTTTCATTCTGGGGCTCCGGGCCACGATATAGAAGGTTGCCACGCTTTTAAGCACGTTGTGCAGGATCTTTTGGACAACAAGACTATCAATTTCGGAACGGCAGGTTCGAATATAGTCCAGAAACCCATGCCTAATCATGGGGAAAACGCCGTTCTGACTGAGGAAGGTCTGAATCTTATTATGAATGTTGAAGATTTAAAGACGCCGCTGAGCGAGATAAAGAGCCGACTGTTACAAGAGGTGTTTACCCGGGATGTAACGAGTATTGCTTAGATTGTTGGACCCTAGCTGGGGGGTGTGAGGATTTGAAGAAAGGCATTCAGGCCTTAATTGATGAGGGCATATTGCAGTTTGATCGAGCGGCAACCGACGAGCCTGCAGGGGCAGTAGTGGATAATCGGAGTGATGTGGCCACAGTAACGATTCCTCGGAAGACGATCACTATTGCAGCACCAGCTCAGCGGCCCACCGATCACCATAACTAAGGCCGGGCCAATCCCGTACGAAAACACGAAAGCAGTCCCATGGTCATACGGGTTAGAGGTGTATTGTGATGGGATAAAGATTGAAGTTAACAAGCAGCCAGCGGAGATTGTGGATAACGTTGTTGGTTCAGGAGGCATGACGAGGAGTGCAGGATCTTTATATCTCCTGAAGTGGAGGCTGAAAGACTAGCGAAAGGAAAAGGGAAGTGGTTGAAAATGTTCCGATACAAGCAAGTGAAAAAGAAGCAGCATCGAAGGATGTAGAAGAGTTCATGCGCTTAATTCGAAAAAGTGATTATAAGATTGTGGAGCATCTGCAGCAGACACCGTCCAAAATATCTATCCTATCATTGCTGTTGTGTTCGGAAGCTCACAGAAATGCTTTGCTGAAAGTCCTGGACACTTCTTTTGTACCCCAAGACGTCTCCGTGAATCAGCTGGAAGGAGTGCTGGCACATGTGAATGCAGGCCACAGCTTGGGCTTTACCGACTTTGACTTGACTCCGAAAGGGAGAGATCATAATATGGCATTACACGTATCTGTTGAGTGTAGAGGATCAGTAATGTCGCACGTATTGGTTGACACCGGGTCATCTTTGAATGTGTTGCCCAAGAAGGCGATGATGAAGCTGGATGTTCGAGGGATTCTGTGTACACCCAGTGATTTGGTAGTCAGAGCATTTGACGGCACGCGGAGAACAGTCTTCGGATCGATTACCTTGCCTCTGCAGGTGGGGCCGGAGGTGTTTGCAACTGAGTTTTATATCATGGATATACAGCCTGCGTATAGCTGCTTGCTTGGAAGACCCTGGATTCATGGGGCAGGGGCCGTCACGTCTACCCTACATCAGAAGTTGAAATATATGGTTGGAGACAGCGTAGTCACCGTGTGCGGAGAAGAGGACATCCTGGCAGCCATCTATCGTCGTTTAAATATGTGGAAGTCGACGGAGAGATCCATGAAACGCCCTGCCAGGCGTTCGAAGGTTTGCGCATCAAGGACAAAGGTCCCGGGCCGAGCAAAGTGCCAGAGATAGCTGTCTCATCGTATAAGGAAGCTCAAGCTCTAGTAGAAGCAGGAGAAGCCAAGGGCTGGGGCAAAGTGTTGGACATTCCTGTGAAGATGGACCGGTTCGGGCTGGGATACCAACCGTCGTCATCAACTCCTTCCGTGGGGGCCCCCCGTTTCAGAAAGTCAATTACCATCTCTGCCAGTGGAGTATGTCATGAAACTGTCAATGCTGCTTCAGAGTCTGATGAAGGAGACAGCGACTGTGATATGGATGCCTGGATTCAGCCAAGCACGCCAGGACAAGGACTGTGCAACTGGTCTATTCAGGAGCTTGTTCCTGTGACTTTTAAACAGTAATGCTTTGCTTCATTAATTGTTGAATAATCTGATGTCTTGCCTGGGGCATCAGGATTTGCTTAGGGCTGTGTTGTTATAAACATTGCGTGCTAATCATTAAATAAATGGCGTTTTTTCATGTGCAAATACTGTAATCTCTGTCTTTCTTATTTTGTATTTTTCAATAAAATGGCAACGTGGTTATTCGCTTTATACGCATTTTGAAGCACTTAACCATTCCTTTTGCAGGATAACATTTTCAGATGACATCCTTGAACCACCTATGACTCGTCCCGACTTTGAGCACCCGGTGTTTCAGGCTGAAGAAGAGGTTGTCGAAGATAGCGACGTTCCTGAAGAACTGTCTTGGTTAGTAAAGCAAGAGGAAAGAGCCATTATGCCTCATGATGAGGTCATCGAAATTATCAACTTGGGGTCGGAAGGGGTTGAGAAGATATTCGTATCGGAGCCGCACTGCAGAGTGATATCAAGCGAAGACTGGTTGAAATGCTCCAAGAGTATAGTGATGTATTCGCTTGGTCGTATGAGGATATGCCGGGGCTCGATACAGATATGGTCGTGCATCGTCTGCCACTGAAAGAAGATTGCCCGCCGGTCAAACAAAGCTTCGCAGAACGCGACAGATATGGCAATGAAGATCAAAGAGGAGGTGCAGAAACAGTGGGACGCTGGGTTCCTGGCTGTGACGAAGTATCCTTCATGGGTTGCCAACATCGTACCAGTGCCAAAGAAAGATGGCAAGGTTCGAATGTGCGTGGATTATAGAGATTTGAATAAAGCAAGCCCAAAAGACGATTTTCCACTTCCTCACATTGATGTGTTAGTTGATAATACTGCTCAGTACTCCGTATTCTCCTTCATGGATGGCTTTTCAGGCTACAATCAGATTAAAATGGCGCCAGAGGATATGGAGAAGACTACTTTCATAACGCCGTGGGGAACATTTTGCTACAAAGTGATGCCCTTTGGCTTGAAAAATGCTGGGGCAACATATCAGCGTGCGATGACGACTCTTTTCCATGACATGATGCATAAAGAGATCGAAGTTTATGTTGACGATATGATTGCTAAATCCCAGACGGAGGAAGAGCATCTGGTGAATCTGCTGAAGTTGTTTAAAAGACTTAGGAAGTTCAGGCTGAGGCTGAACCCTAATAAATGCACCTTCGGGGTGAGATCGGGTAAACTGCTGGGGTTTATCGTAAGCGAAAGAGGAATAGAGGTCGATCCTGCTAAAATAAAAGCAATTCAAGAAATGCCGACGCCTAAAACAGAGAAAGAGGTGCGCGGGTTTTTAGGGAGGTTGAACTACATCGCCCGGTTCATATCTCACCTAACGGCCACGTGTGAACCATTATTCAAGCTGTTGAAGAAAGATCAAGCTGTGACGTGGAACGAAAATTGTCAAAAGGCGTTCGATAAAATAAAGAAGTATCTGCAGGAGCCTCCTATTTTGATACCCCCAGTGGCAGGTAGACCCTTGATCATGTATTTGACGGTTCTTGAGGGAAGCATGGGTTGTGTTCTCGGTCAACACGACGAGACAGGGAGAAAAGAGCATGCGATCTACTACTTGAGTAAGAAATTTACAGACTGTGAATCTCGATACTCAATGCTGGAGAAAACTTGTTGTGCGCTAGCCTGGGCCCGCCAAGCGTTTGAGGCAGTACATGCTGAATCATACAACCATGCTCATCTCGAAGATGGATCCTATCAAATATGTATTCGAAAAGCAGGCGTTGTCAGGTAGAATTGCCCGTTGGCAGATGGTCTTGACTGAATACGATATTCAATACGTCTCACAAAAGGCTATAAAGGGGAGTGTGCTGTCTGAGTATCTGGCGGAGCAGCCTATTGAAGAATACCAATCGATGAGGTTTGATTTTCCCTGACGAGGATATCATGTACCTAAAGATGAAAGATTGTGAAGAGCCGTTGCCAGACGAAGGACCAGAGTTGGGTTCCAAATGGAAGATGATTTTTGACGGAGCTGTGAATGCTTACGGTAGCGGAATAGGGGCAATCATCACCACGCCACACGGGTCGCACATCCCGTTTACTGCCCGATTGACCTTTGCTGTCACCAACAATGAGGCCGAATACGAAGCTTGTATAATGGGGCTTGAAGAAGCCATTGATTTGCGAATCAAACATCTAGACGTATACGGAGACTCGGCTCTGGTAGTGAATCAGATAAAAGGGGAATGGAGACACGGCAGCCTAATTTGATACATTACATGAATTATGCAAGGAGATTGTTGCCTTTCTTCGACAAGGTTGAATTGCATCACGTACCGCGAGCAGAGAATCAAATGGCTGACGCCCTGGCCACTTTGTCTTCCATGTACAAGGTCAACTTCTGGAACGAAGCTCCCCAAATCACTATCTCTCGGTTGGACAGGCCAGCTTATGTATTTGCTATTGATGAAGCATCTGACGACAAACCGTGGTATTTTGATATCCTTAATTTCCTGAAGAATAAAGAGTATCCGGCTGGGGCATCCAGTCAAGATCAGAGGACTCTCAGGAGATTAGCGGGTAATTTCTACCTGAATCCAGATGGCGTCTTGTACAGAAGAAACCACGATTTGGTGTTGTTGCGTTGTGTAGACGAGAAAGAGGCAAAGCTTCTCATGGAGGAAATTCACGAAGGTACCTTTGGTACGCATGCTGGTGGGCATGCTATGACGAGAAAGCTGCTGAGGGCAGGTTACTTTTGGCTGACGATGGAAACTGATTGTTTCAAGTTCGCGAGGAAGTGCCACAAGTGCCAAATCTATGCTGACAAGATACGCGTGCCTCCGAGTCCTCTAAATGTGATGTCATCTCCATGGCCATTCTCGATGTGGGGAATCGATATGATCGGAAAGATCGAGCCGACGGCTTCTAACGGGCATCGGTTCATCCTAGTAGCAATCGATTATTTCACCAAGTGGGTGGAAGCGGCGTCTTACACGAATGTAACGAAGCAAGTGGTGGCTAGATTCATCAAGAGAGATATCATTTGCCGATATGGGATTCCCGAGCGGATAATCACGGATAATGGTTCAAATCTGAACAACAAAATGATGAAGGAGCTCTGTCAGAATTTCAAGATCGAACATCACAACTCCTCTCCTTACCGACCCAAGATGAATGGCGCTGTTGAGGCGGCCAATAAGAATATCAAGAAAATCGTTCAGAAAATGGTGGTGACCTATAAGGATTGGCATGAAATGCTACCTTTTGCTTTGCACGGTTATCGTACGACGGTACGCACATCAACCGGGGCAACTCCGTTCTCGTTGGTATACGGAATGGAAGCGGTATTACCATTGGAAGTTGAGATCCCTTCTCTGAGGGTATTGCGAGACGTTCAGCTGGACGAGGCAGAATGGGTAACGAATAGATTGAACCAACTGAGCTTAATGGATGAGAAGAGGCTAGCTTCTCTAGCATACGGTCGTTTGTACCAGAGCCGAATGAAGAAAGCGTACGACAAGAAGATACTTCCGCGAAGCTTTCAGACGGGCGACCTTGTGCTGAAAAGGATTCTCCCGCCGCAAGAAGATCACAGGGGCAAGTGGACCCCCAACTACGAAGGGCCATACGTTGTCAGGAAAGTCTTCTCAGGAGGAGCGTTGTTGTTGTCCACCATGGACGGAGAAGACTTTGTGTCACCTGTGAATTCGGACGCAGTTAAAAAATACTTTGCTTAAAATAGACCCGCTGGACAGAAAAAAGAGAGTACAGGCAAAAATGGGGCATCCTGGCGAACCAAAAACAGAATGAAAGGTTCGGGCAAAAGTTAGGGATAAAATTGAAAAAATGTACACCCGCGAAGTTGAAAACCTACACTGGGAGGCTTCGGCAAAAAAGGGTATCCCGGTGAACTGAAAACCCGTAAAGGGCGGTTCACGCAAAAGTTAGGGATTTGAAAAGCAAATGACCGCGGTCCGAATTCAATGAGCATCAATGCGGGAGAATATGTTGGGGGAGCCAGTTATCGGATACAATCTCTTCAGAAAGGGGGATGCCGAGAAAGAATTAGAGTCGGGCGAGTCATGGGAGGATCAGTTCGTGGTGTTCATCTGCATCCCGTTGCCGACATGTGTACAAAATTTAATTTGTCAAAATATTCATGCTTCTTGTGCATACTTATGTATTTGCTTTGCGTAGCTTCCTCATTTCAGGAGTTACATCCCATGTATAAAACTCCGCCCATTCAGGGGCCCGATCAATAAAATATGTTATTCAGTACTTGATGCTGGCTCTTTACTGTTTTGCGCATGATAAAACGCCTAAGTTTAGTGAAGCTAGCATGAGTATAACATCACTGGCCCTTGCCAACAATTGTTAAAGCTTTGAATTAACTGAGTGTAACGTCACTAACCTGAATTGATTTGATTGCATAGGCTTGTCGTGTCTTGTTTGTGTTGTTACAGGTTTCATAACCATACGAGGAAGAGGATCAAAAGATTGCGATAACGAAAGACTTAGTCCCCACGCAGGGCATGCATGTTCTTCCTGGAGAAGGATAGAATTCCCCAGCTAGCCGTAGCTTACCCAAAGGGAGCAGAAAAGTTATTCGTCCTCAACAGAGTTTGGCGATTCCAAGATCATAAGGCTGTATTCAGACAGGTTCATCTTTCCCCGCAGGGTCATGTACTCTCCCCCAACGGAGTCAGTGGATTTTCCCCGAGAGAATCATCCTATCCCCAGCGGAGTTCTCTGTTCAGCAAGTGTTCTATCCTCCCCGCGGAACTCGAAGATCAAGACTCTCCCAAGCAGAGTTGGCGGTGGGTCCTGTCATTTATTTTGTCAGGGATACTGTGTAATATCAGTTCACTCTCCAGCAGAAAGTCCGATCATACTGTGCACATCTGCTATTCCCCAGCAGAGTTATATTCCCCAGCAGGATGCTACTTCAACAAGGTGTTTGGTTTAAGTTCCTAATTTCCCAACTGAGTCGACTTCACCCTTCCAGCATTTATTTTGCTGGAATAATTCTGTAGCATCTGGCTATCCCCGGCGGAGTCGGCATTATCTTTAGCATTTATTTTGCTGAAGCAGTTTCTGTACTCTAGCAGTTCAGGTGGAGAGAACTCTTGCTTAAATGAACAACCAAATGTTCAAGATCTCGGCATGAGACATCCAATGATAATGTCAGTTTCGGCAGTATTCCCCGCAGAATTGCCAGGATAAGTTTCTCTTTATTCCCAGGCAGAATTAGTTGTCATCAGGGGTTCCATGAATCAGAATTTCAGAGGCCACCGCCGGTTATCAGAACAGGCGTCCGATAGTTTGGTTTCCAGGCATCCCCAGTAGGGTCCGTCTCAAAGTCGCTGTCACGTCAGTGCTAAGAAGTTTGTGGGTTGGGATCATCGGAGAACTAAGTCCTGACCTGGACAATTTATTCCTATATTGACGGGATTTCTTCAGAAGTGGGCGTCCTAACGTGGACAAGTTTATTTCCCTGGGCTGGTGAAGTGTGTTAGTCCTAACGTGGACAGATTCGGGTTCTCGAAATTGGTGGAATGGGAAGTCATGACGTTGACAAAAGTGATTACTCTTTGTGTTGGTGTCCTGACGAGGACCAGTTACTCTCAGCAGTTATCTTTCTTCGTGTTGGCAAAGCGTGGGCCCTGACGTGGACAGATCAGACAAGGGTGCGAGTCCTTGCGTGGACAAGTCTTATTTCCTCAGCGGGTCGAAGACGCCCGAGTCCTAACATGGACAAATCAAGACGAGATCAGTGTCCTGATGTGGACAAATCAAAGAAATTATTATTCCTAACGTGGAAAAGTGGGTCCTAACGTGGACGATGTAGTCCTTACGCGGACATATCAAAAGAGATGATTCCTTACGTGGAAAAAGATAGCATTCCTTACGTGGAAATGACAGCATTCCTGACGTGGAAAGAGTGGAGTCCTTACGTGGACAGATTAAGATGGCATTCCTTACGTGGAAAAATGTGGTCCTGACGCGGACAAATCGGAAGGAATTGGTGGCCTTATGTGGAAAAGTTATGTTTCCTTGCGTGGAAAACGGATAGCATTCCTTACGTGGAAAGAGGCTTGTATTCCTGGCGTGGAAAGAAAGAGTGTATTCCTGACGTGGAAGGGGTTTAGTTCTGATGTGGACAGACTCAAAAGAAGATTTATTCCTTACGTGGAAAAGTTGGGGTCCTTACGTGGACAGATTCAAGATTCCTGACGTGGAAGAATGATGTACTCCTTACGTGGAAAGGTGAGTCCTGACGTGGACAGGTTCAGAACCAAAGTTGGATTCCTTACGTGGAAAGATTGGAGTCCTGACGCGGACATGCCAAGTGGTATTGGAGTCCTTATGTGGACAGATTGATATAGTTCTCCTTATGTGGAAAGAAGATTGCTTCCTGACGTGGAAAGATGAAAGGGTTAGTCCTGACGTGGACAGATACAAAAGAAATGATTCCTAACGCGGACGATTCAGTTTATGGAAATGCAGACGAATTATCCCCAGCGGAGTTGCCGAGATTTTTCTGGGTTAACAGCAAGTGGAATCCTAACGTGGACCGGTTTTAGTTGAGATTTCTTCGTATTGATGACAGACAGAGTCCTAACGTGGACAAGCAAGCAATCTGTTATGACAGAATCCTCTTCAGGACGATGAAGACAATCCCCAGCACGGTCGCACGAGATCAGTGGGTTACCGTAACAGTTAAATTCAGCTGATGAACGTCGTTCCCCAAGCAGGGGCGCAGTTTATTTCTGCGGTTGGCAAATTTCTGGGTTCCTAGTATTCAACCGTCTCGTACCGCGAATGTCTGAAGGCTCCGGGCTCTTCACCCAATCGGGTCCAAGCCGCTTGAATAGGGGCAGCTGTTGCACCCTAAAATTTGCCCAACCTTATTCACTTGGTTTATGTTTCAACATCATTAGCATTTGCATATAGAGTCATGTACATAGACTAACCATCTGCATAGCATAAGCATAGCAAGTCATACAACAGGGGGACCAATCAGTATTTTCATCTCTAGAAGCCTATCAAGAGGCTATTATCCCAATTCAATCTCATTCAAGTCATCAGGAAAGAATTTGAAAGCAAAGAGTTCAGCAGATCAAGCCTTGAGTCCATCTCCTAGCTGAGGGTATCTGAGGGTCAGCAAGAGGGTTGTGAGCTGTGAGTTGAAGGCATGGAGAGTATCTAGACATTATGGGAGACTTAGAAAGTCATTTAAAGAAGGAGACAAGTCATTGATGAGAGCACAAGAGCTATAGCTGAAGGCAGTCAACTAGGGTTTCATCTGGGTCAACCCTAGGTCAACCCTAGGTCAACCCTAGGTCAATTGACTGATTTAAGGGGCATTCAAGTCTAGTGGAGAGATATGGGGTTCATCATTGGACATATAAAGAAGGATATGGAGATATTCCAAGAAGAATTCAAGAGAAATCAAGGAGAAGAGGAGTTTCTAAATTAGGGTTTCTGTGTAAAATCCCCTAGTTTAGGTCAAATTTCCAAGCAAGATAAGTCAAAATGCTAGCTTCAAATGGCTTCTTGGCCAACATGAAACTTGTAGAGGATCTCAAGACCTTTAATTTGAGTGGTGGAAGACATCAAGGAGATTTATAGAACTCAAGTTATGGTCCTTGCAAGTTACAGGTCATCTGAGGTATCTGAAATTTTGTCTGTGAAAGTGACTTGACTTCCAAGCAATTTTTACCCCTCAAGGAGATTTCAAATGAATTTCTGGTCAACATAGGAATTGTTCCTAATTGTCTTAGATTTCTAGAATGGTATAGTATGCCTTCATATGATGTGTGGAACTCAACTTATGGTCTTGGCAAGCAAAGGGTATTTTGGGCATTTGTGAATTACAGGTCATTTTAACTCATGTCCAAAACTCATACAAGGAGGCCTCAAATGGAAAAACTTACAACATCAAACTTGCTCCAAATGACATTTTGAGTCTAGAAAGAAGGTCACAAGTTGTTGGAAAAGCTCATAACATGAAGTTGCATGATTGGTCAAAATTTGAACTAAAATGGCTTATAACTTAAATAAAGTCAAAGTGAAAAATGGTTTGAGAGATTTATAAGTCCAAATGGAGACTTCCCATATATGATTTTGGGTCCAAAACACATTCTAAGAACAATGGTTCAAGCACTTTTTTGAGTTTAGAAGGAAAAAGAAAAGTTATTTATGGTTACTTGTATTTGAAGAAACATAACCAAAATCAATCAAAGTTGGAAGGCAAGGGAAGTTGTAAGATGGATCTAGAAGTTTCCATTGAGCCCTATATATTCATGAAATCAGAATTGAGCAGGGGTTGGATTCATTTTTCACCAAAAATTTCCCAAATTCTCTCCATTCTTTCTCATTGCAATTTCATCCAAATTTCTCAAAATCTTCATCAATCATCACCAATATTGATTCTACCATATTCAATCATCATCATGGACTAAAGATCAACAAGGATCTGATTGAAATTGATCCATTTTCGTGCACTTCCATCAAGAACACACAAATTGCAATTTCCATTGGAACTCAAGATCCAAGGCCAAATTCATCAAGGTGTTGCATACAGAATCACTTGCTGCAAGAATAGATCCAGATTGAAGCATCCAAAGGCTTGGATTCATACTGATTCATCATCATCCACAAGGACTTGCTCAAGGTGCAAATTGCTCTAACTTGCTCAATTTAGTTAGAGTTGCATAGTTTTATTAGTTTAGATGTGATCTAGGTTGTTAGTAGAACGATTAGGATGAGTTTGGTGCTGTTTAGTGATAGTTGTTGACAGGTTGTTAGAACTGTTAGGACTTAGAACGAGTAGCATAGTGCATTATAATGTTAGTTTGATAGATCAGAATAATCACCATTAGGTGTAGTTTAGATTAGTATAGGTTTGGTTAAGAATCTTGATGATGCATACCAGAGTATTTTCATGGAGTCAGGAGCTTGTCTCGATCGGTTTGAAGGATTCATCGAGATTTGGAATGAACTAATGGTATAGACGTATAGAGGGAGAGATTTAGAGTATTTTTCATGTTTGGATCGTGTTGTTTCGTGCACTGTGGAGAGAGAACCGAGAGGTTGAAAGTGGTGCGTGCATGGAGTTTCATGGAGGAAACCCTAAGTTCTCATGAACCAAGGTTGAAGACGCAATCCTGAGCGTCCATCGCGTGTTGGACCTTTGACTCAGAAGCCAATCGTGTGGCTGGAATTCGTACTGAAGATTGGAGGGAAGAGAGGTGCCCTAAACGCACCGTTTCATTTAATGAAACGGGCGGGCCTAAGTGTGTTTTGATATCCCCACCCCCCAGTGCTGAGCCCAATTTAAATTGAACGCGAAAACCATGCTGAATACACCCCTGCTTGTTTTTTATAATGCTGACTTGTTCTGGGCTTAACCAAAACTTGCTACGCGCACCCCCACTGCCTGGCCCATCCAGGAATGTCAACTGAGCGTGATTGCTATTCTTACCCCTCCCTCTCATTTTAATTCAATTTAGTTTTTTAATCCATTTTAATTTTTACCAACTTTAAAAAATCATATAAAATAGGAAATTAACTCTTTTTTAGTGGTTGTTTTTTCTATATTTTCTTGGTTATGTGTAGAAAATTGTCATTAAATAAAATTGCATTTTTATTTTTATTTGATATTTTTCCCATATTTTCTAAATAAATGACATTTTAAATAGTTTCATTTCATGCATGATTTTATTAATTTTTGTTCTATTAGATACTTTCATATTTTTTGTTCATTCTTTTTAGGTTGTTTAGATGAGATATTGAACTTGTAGAAACAATTTAGTTCCCATTTTTAGAAATTAATTTTAGGTGCTTAATGTAGGCTTGAACAACATGAACAAATTAGGGTTTTTAGGTGATAACTTAGGAGATTTGATTCTTTTCCCTTAGGACTTAGGGTTTGACTAGTTTAGTTATGGGACTATAGGGGCTATGGGTAGTTATTAGATCCCTTAGAAAAAGTCAGGATTCCCCTACTGCTATTAATGTACTCTGTGTATGTCTGATTGACTGGTGTGGTGTGCCCTCTGGGGATTATTGCTTGATTGTTTGGGTATTGGGATTGTCTGGGGGCTTGGGAGAGCTGAAGACTTGAGGAGATGAAGACCAGTGGAGATCCAGAGATTGAAGTTCAACTTCCAGAGTTGAAGAGAAGATTCTTGCTAGCAGATGCTGAGGAGATTAGGGTTTAGGAGCTAGGCAGAGCTCTAGATTAGAAAGCTTGTTTCTCAAACATGGATTGCCTTGTCTGCATCCATTCTTCTCTGTGATACAGAGTCTCTCTAAGACACTCACCCCCTTCCTTTGGAAGGCTTGGTGATAGTGTCTAAGAGATAGAACTCTTGAGAGAAAATGTCTTTTGTGTTAGAAGCAGTCTGTTCACCACCTTTGGTAGTCAACTGATTGCTTAACACCCAATCCACTCTTGTGACTGCTCCCTCATCCTGGAGGTTTGAACTTGAAGAAAAGCCATTGCAGATGGAAGACAGATGATCAAAGCCCTTGCCTGAAGGTCATGAAGATGGAGATTGATGCTTGTTGAGGTCTGTGAATGATTGGAAATTACTTGAAGCCAGATGTTGATTCAGAGCTGCTGATGCTGTTTATTTTTGCTGTATTTCATTGCTGATGTATTGATTGGTTTTCTGGATTGTATTGTTTGTTGTTTACCCTGTTGGGTTGAAAGTGAAGCCTGTTCACTTTTGCCTATTGTTTTCTAGGTTCGAGGTTGAGTGGGACTCCCTTGCCTCGCTTGTACTGTTGCATCCATGCATTTTACTGTTTTACTATATATATCTGATATTGTTTCTGTTTCTGCCTATCCCGTAGGATCTCTGTTTCTCTCTGCGCAAGAGAGGAGCATGATAGACACTAGGTCTTAACCCCTGCATGATAACATTAGGATAGTTTGATTCCCTTCGCAACCGTAGGTTAGAGTTCTGTCTCTTTCTTTCTCAAAACAAACAGAAAAACACATAAAGATTTCAAACACAATAAAAGACACTTCTTCCGTAAAAGAACGTGAACTCATCAAGCGTCATTTTTGTCCGCCGGGACTGCTAATCAGAAAAACCTTTTTCAGAAGGAATAAAATCAACCAAGACAGACTTGTGTCGTCCGTAGCCCGAACTACGTTTGCTCTGATCTTTCATGCCGTGTGAAAGTACGTAGGCATAGGATGCGATATCCTAGCGAGCAACCTTCCCCTCCTTTCCCGTAGGTAGGCGAACTACGTTGACTCTGATTTCTCGTTCCAGACGAGAATACGTAGGCATAAAGTGCGATACTTTGCCGAGTCATTTTTTTTTTTTTCATTTTATTTTCTTTTAACCCCTGACCTATAGAGTAGATAGAATAACAATCCATACCCGAAAACAAGCGTGGATCCCGTCGAGTACGACGGACGTGAGGGGTGCTAATACCTTCCCCTTGCGTAACCGACTCCCGAATCCAGGTTTTGGTTGCGACGACCATACCTTTCCCGTGTTGTGCGAGGTTTACTCTGAGCGTTTCCTTTCCCTCCCGTGGGATAAATAACGCACGGTGGCGACTCTTCTGTTCAGTCGGCGCCGATTTTCGCAGTAGCGACACACTTATCGAAAATAAAGGTGGATAAGCTTCTCGAAAGAGAGATGCCACTTATCGAAAATAAAGGTGGATAAGCTTCTCAAAAGAGAGATGCCACTTATCAAAAATAAATGTGGATAAGCTTCTCGAAAGATAGATGCCCCTTATCAAAAATAAAGGTGGATAAGCTCCTCGAAAGAGAGATGCCACTTATCGAAAATAAAGGTGGATAAGCTCCTCGAAAGAGAGATGCCACTTATCGAAAATAAAGGTGGATAAGGTTCTCGAAAGAGAGATGCCACTTATCGAAAATAAAGGTGGATAAGCTTCTCGAAAGAGAGATGCCACTTATTGAAAATAAAGGTGGATAAGCTTCTCGAAAGAGAGATGCAATTATCGAAAATAAAGGTGGATAGGCTTCTCGAAAGAGAGATGCCACTTATCGAAAATAAAGGTGGATAAGCTTATCGAAAGAGAGATGCCACTTATCGAAAATAAAGGTGGATAATCTTCTCAAAAGAGGGATGCCACTTATCGAAAATAAAGGTGGATAAGCTTCTCGAAAGATAGATGCCACTTATCGAAAATAAAGGTGGATAAGCTTCTCGAAAGAGAGATGCCATTTATCGAAAATAAAGGTGGATAGGCTTCTCGAAAGAGAGATGCCACTTATCGAAAATAAAGGTGGATAAGCTTCTTGAAAGAGAGATGCCACTTATTGAAAATAAAGGTGGATAAGCTTTTCGAAAGAGAGATGCCCCTTATCAAAAATAAAGGTGGATAAGCTCCTCGAAAGAGAGATGCCACTTATCGAAAATAAAGGCGGATAAGGTTCTCGAAAGAGAGATGCCACTTATCGAATATAAAGGTGGATAAGCTTCTCGAAAGAGAGATGCCACTTATTGAAAATAAAGGTGGATAAGCTTCTCGAAAGAGAGATGCCACTTATCGAAAATAAAGATGGATAAGCTTCTCGAAATGAGAGATGACACTTATCAAAAATAAAGGTGGATAAGCTTCTCGAAAGAGAGATGCCACTTATCGAAAATAAAGGTGGATAAGCTTCTCGAAAGAGAGATGCCACTTATCGAAAATAAAGGTGGATAAGCTTCTCAAAAGAGGGATGCCACTTATCGAAAATAAAGGTGGATAAGCTTCTCGAAAGATAGATGCCACTTATCGAAATTAAAGGTGGATAAGCTTCTCGAAAGAGAGATGCCACTTATCGAATATGAAGGTGGATAAGCTTATCGAAAGAGAGATGCCCCTTATCAAAAATAAAGGTGGATAAGCTCCTCGAAAGAGAGATGCCACTTATTGAAAATAAAGGTGGATAAGGTTCTCGAAAGAGAGATGCCACTTATCGAAAATAAAGGTGGATAAGCTTCTTGAAAGAGAGATGCCACTTATTGAAAATAAAGGTGGATAAGCTTCTCGAAAGAGAGATGCAATTATCGAAAATAAAGGTGGATAAGCTTCTCGAAAGAGAGATGCCACTTATCGAAAATAAAGGTGGATAAGCTTCTTGAAAGAGAGATGCCACTTATTGAAAATAAAGGTGGATAAGCTTTTCGAAAGAGAGATGCCACTTATCGAAAATAAAGATGGATAAGCTTCTCGAAACGAGAGATGACACTAATAAAAAATAAAGGTGGTTAAGCTTCTCGAAAGAGAGATGCCACTTATCGAAAATAAAGGTGGATAAGCTTCTCGAAAGAGAGATGCTCCTTATCAAAAATAAAGGTGGATAAGCTTCTTGAAAGAGAGATGCCACTTATTAAAAATAAAGGTGGATAAGCTTTTCGAAAGAGAGATGCCACTTATCAAAAATAAAGATGGATAAGCTTCTCGAAACGAGAGATGACACTAATAAAAAATAAAGGTGGATAAGCTTCTCGAAAGAGAGATGCCACTTATCGAAAATAAAGGTGGATAAGCTTCTCGAAAGAGAGATGCTCCTTATCAAAAATAAAGGTGGATAAGCTCCTCGAAAGAGAGATGCCACTTATCGAAAATATAGGTGGATAAGCTTTTCGAAAGAGAGATGCCACTTATCAAAAATAAAGGTGGATAAGCTTCTCGAAAGAGAGAAGCCACTTATCGAAAATAAATCTGGATAAGCTTCTCGAAAGAGAGATGCCACTTATCGAAAATAAAGGTGGATAAGCTTCTCGAAAGAGAGATGCCATTTATCGAAAATAAAGGTGGATAGGCTTCTCGAAAGAGAGATGCCACTTATCGAAAATAAAGGTGGATAAGCTTCTTGAAAGAGAGATGCCACTTATTGAAAATAAAGGTGGATAAGCTTTTCGAAAGAGAGATGCCCCTTATCAAAAATAAAGGTGGATAAGCTCCTCGAAAGAGAGATGCCACTTATCGAAAATAAAGGCGGATAAGGTTCTCGAAAGAGAGATGCCACTTATCGAATATAAAAGTGGATAAGCTTCTCGAAAGAGAGATGCCACTTATTGAAAATAAAGGTGGATAAGCTTCTCGAAAGAGAGATGCCACTTATCGAAAATAAAGATGGATAAGCTTCTCGAAATGAGAGATGACACTTATCAAAAATAAAGGTGGATAAGCTTCTCGAAAGAGAGATGCCACTTATCGAAAATAAAGGTGGATAAGCTTCTCGAAAGAGAGATGCCACTTATCGAAAATAAAGGTGGATAAGCTTCTCAAAAGAGGGATGCCACTTATCGAAAATAAAGGTGGATAAGCTTCTCGAAAGATAGATGCCACTTATCGAAATTAAAGGTGGATAAGCTTCTCGAAAGAGAGATGCCACTTATCGAATATGAAGGTGGATAAGCTTATCGAAAGAGAGATGCCCCTTATCAAAAATAAAGGTGGATAAGCTCCTCGAAAGAGAGATGCCACTTATTGAAAATAAAGGTGGATAAGGTTCTCGAAAGAGAGATGCCACTTATCGAAAATAAAGGTGGATAAGCTTCTTGAAAGAGAGATGCCACTTATTGAAAATAAAGGTGGATAAGCTTCTCGAAAGAGAGATGCAATTATCGAAAATAAAGGTGGATAAGCTTCTCGAAAGAGAGATGCCACTTATCGAAAATAAAGGTGGATAAGCTTCTTGAAAGAGAGATGCCACTTATTGAAAATAAAGGTGGATAAGCTTTTCGAAAGAGAGATGCCACTTATCGAAAATAAAGATGGATAAGCTTCTCGAAACGAGAGATGACACTAATAAAAAATAAAGGTGGTTAAGCTTCTCGAAAGAGAGATGCCACTTATCGAAAATAAAGGTGGATAAGCTTCTCGAAAGAGAGATGCTCCTTATCAAAAATAAAGGTGGATAAGCTTCTTGAAAGAGAGATGCCACTTATTAAAAATAAAGGTGGATAAGCTTTTCGAAAGAGAGATGCCACTTATCAAAAATAAAGATGGATAAGCTTCTCGAAACGAGAGATGACACTAATAAAAAATAAAGGTGGATAAGCTTCTCGAAAGAGAGATGCCACTTATCGAAAATAAAGGTGGATAAGCTTCTCGAAAGAGAGATGCTCCTTATCAAAAATAAAGGTGGATAAGCTCCTCGAAAGAGAGATGCCACTTATCGAAAATATAGGTGGATAAGCTTTTCGAAAGAGAGATGCCACTTATCAAAAATAAAGGTGGATAAGCTTCTCGAAAGAGAGAAGCCACTTATCGAAAATAAATCTGGATAAGCTTCTCGAAAGAGAGATGCCACTTATCGAAAATAAAGGTGGATAAGCTTCTCGAAAGAGAGATGCCATTTATCGAAAATAAAGGTGGATAGGCTTCTCGAAAGAGAGATGCCACTTATCGAAAATAAAGGTGGATAAGCTTCTTGAAAGAGAGATGCCACTTATTGAAAATAAAGGTGGATAAGCTTTTCGAAAGAGAGATGCCCCTTATCAAAAATAAAGGTGGATAAGCTCCTCGAAAGAGAGATGCCACTTATCGAAAATAAAGGCGGATAAGGTTCTCGAAAGAGAGATGCCACTTATCGAATATAAAAGTGGATAAGCTTCTCGAAAGAGAGATGCCACTTATTGAAAATAAAGGTGGATAAGCTTCTCGAAAGAGAGATGCCACTTATCGAAAATAAAGATGGATAAGCTTCTCGAAATGAGAGATGACACTTATCAAAAATAAAGGTGGATAAGCTTCTCGAAAGAGAGATGCCACTTATCGAAAATAAAGGTGGATAAGCTTCTCGAAAGAGAGATGCCACTTATCGAAAATAAAGGTGGATAAGCTTCTCAAAAGAGGGATGCCACTTATCGAAAATAAAGGTGGATAAGCTTCTCGAAAGATAGATGCCACTTATCGAAATTAAAGGTGGATAAGCTTCTCGAAAGAGAGATGCCACTTATCGAATATGAAGGTGGATAAGCTTCTCGAAAGAGAGATGCCCCTTATCAAAAATAAAGGTGGATAAGCTCCTCGAAAGAGAGATGCCACTTATTGAAAATAAAGGTGGATAAGGTTCTCGAAAGAGAGATGCCACTTATCGAAAATAAAGGTGGATAAGCTTCTCGAAAGGGAGATGCCACTTATCGAAAATAAAGGTGGATAAGCTTCTCGAAAGAGAGATGCCACTTATCGAAAATAAAGGTGGATAAGTTTCTCGAAACAGAGATGCCACTTATCGAAAATAAAGGTGGATAAGCTTCTCGAAAGAGAGATGCCACTTATCGAAAATAAAGGTGGATAAGCTTCTCGAATGAGAGATGCCACTTATCGAAAATAAAGGTGGATAAGCTTCTCGAAAGAGAGATGCCACTTATCGAAAATAAAGGTGGATAAGCTTCTCAAAGAGAGATGCCACTTATCAAAAATAAATGTGGATAAGCTTCTCGAAAGATAGATGCCCCTTATCAAAAATAAAGGTGGATAAGCTTCTCGAAAGAGAGATGCCACTTATCGAATATGAAGGTGGATAAGCTTATCGAAAGAGAGATGCCCCTTATCAAAAATAAAGGTGGATAAGCTCCTCGAAAGAGAGATGCCACTTATTGAAAATAAAGGTGGATAAGGTTCTCGAAAGAGAGATGCCACTTATCGAAAATAAAGGTGGATAAGCTTCTTGAAAGAGAGATGCCACTTATTGAAAATAAAGGTGGATAAGCTTCTCGAAAGAGAGATGCAATTATCGAAAATAAAGGTGGATAAGCTTCTCGAAAGAGAGATGCCACTTATCGAAAATAAAGGTGGATAAGCTTCTTGAAAGAGAGATGCCACTTATTGAAAATAAAGGTGGATAAGCTTTTCGAAAGAGAGATGCCACTTATCGAAAATAAAGATGGATAAGCTTCTCGAAACGAGAGATGACACTAATAAAAAATAAAGGTGGTTAAGCTTCTCGAAAGAGAGATGCCACTTATCGAAAATAAAGGTGGATAAGCTTCTCGAAAGAGAGATGCTCCTTATCAAAAATAAAGGTGGATAAGCTTCTTGAAAGAGAGATGCCACTTATTAAAAATAAAGGTGGATAAGCTTTTCGAAAGAGAGATGCCACTTATCAAAAATAAAGATGGATAAGCTTCTCGAAACGAGAGATGACACTAATAAAAAATAAAGGTGGATAAGCTTCTCGAAAGAGAGATGCCACTTATCGAAAATAAAGGTGGATAAGCTTCTCGAAAGAGAGATGCTCCTTATCAAAAATAAAGGTGGATAAGCTCCTCGAAAGAGAGATGCCACTTATCGAAAATATAGGTGGATAAGCTTTTCGAAAGAGAGATGCCACTTATCAAAAATAAAGGTGGATAAGCTTCTCGAAAGAGAGAAGCCACTTATCGAAAATAAATCTGGATAAGCTTCTCGAAAGAGAGATGCCACTTATCGAAAATAAAGGTGGATAAGCTTCTCGAAAGAGAGATGCCATTTATCGAAAATAAAGGTGGATAGGCTTCTCGAAAGAGAGATGCCACTTATCGAAAATAAAGGTGGATAAGCTTCTTGAAAGAGAGATGCCACTTATTGAAAATAAAGGTGGATAAGCTTTTCGAAAGAGAGATGCCCCTTATCAAAAATAAAGGTGGATAAGCTCCTCGAAAGAGAGATGCCACTTATCGAAAATAAAGGCGGATAAGGTTCTCGAAAGAGAGATGCCACTTATCGAATATAAAAGTGGATAAGCTTCTCGAAAGAGAGATGCCACTTATTGAAAATAAAGGTGGATAAGCTTCTCGAAAGAGAGATGCCACTTATCGAAAATAAAGATGGATAAGCTTCTCGAAATGAGAGATGACACTTATCAAAAATAAAGGTGGATAAGCTTCTCGAAAGAGAGATGCCACTTATCGAAAATAAAGGTGGATAAGCTTCTCGAAAGAGAGATGCCACTTATCGAAAATAAAGGTGGATAAGCTTCTCAAAAGAGGGATGCCACTTATCGAAAATAAAGGTGGATAAGCTTCTCGAAAGATAGATGCCACTTATCGAAATTAAAGGTGGATAAGCTTCTCGAAAGAGAGATGCCACTTATCGAATATGAAGGTGGATAAGCTTCTCGAAAGAGAGATGCCCCTTATCAAAAATAAAGGTGGATAAGCTCCTCGAAAGAGAGATGCCACTTATTGAAAATAAAGGTGGATAAGGTTCTCGAAAGAGAGATGCCACTTATCGAAAATAAAGGTGGATAAGCTTCTCGAAAGGGAGATGCCACTTATCGAAAATAAAGGTGGATAAGCTTCTCGAAAGAGAGATGCCACTTATCGAAAATAAAGGTGGATAAGTTTCTCGAAACAGAGATGCCACTTATCGAAAATAAAGGTGGATAAGCTTCTCGAAAGAGAGATGCCACTTATCGAAAATAAAGGTGGATAAGCTTCTCGAATGAGAGATGCCACTTATCGAAAATAAAGGTGGATAAGCTTCTCGAAAGAGAGATGCCACTTATCGAAAATAAAGGTGGATAAGCTTCTCAAAAGAGAGATGCCACTTATCAAAAATAAATGTGGATAAGCTTCTCGAAAGATAGATGCCCCTTATCAAAAATAAAGGTGGATAAGCTCCTCGAAAGAGAGATGCCACTTATCGAAAATAAAGGTGGATAAGCTCCTCGAAAGAGAGATGCCACTTATCGAAAATAAAGGTGGATAAGGTTCTCGAAAGAGAGATGCCACTTATCGAAAATAAAGGTGGATAAGCTTCTCGAAAGAGAGATGCCACTTATCGAAAATAAAGGTGGATAAGCTCCTCGAAAGAGAGATGCCACTTATCGAAAATAAAGGCGGATAAGGTTCTCGAAAGAGAGATGCCACTTATCGAATATAAAAGTGGATAAGCTTCTCGAAAGAGAGATGCCACTTATTGAAAATAAAGGTGGATAAGCTTCTCGAAAGAGAGATGCCACTTATCGAAAATAAAGATGGATAAGCTTCTCGAAATGAGAGATGACACTTATCAAAAATAAAGGTGGATAAGCTTCTCGAAAGAGAGATGCCACTTATCGAAAATAAAGGTGGATAAGCTTCTCGAAAGAGAGATGCCACTTATCGAAAATAAAGGTGGATAAGCTTCTCAAAAGAGGGATGCCACTTATCGAAAATAAAGGTGGATAAGCTTCTCGAAAGATAGATGCCACTTATCGAAATTAAAGGTGGATAAGCTTCTCGAAAGAGAGATGCCACTTATCGAATATGAAGGTGGATAAGCTTCTCGAAAGAGAGATGCCCCTTATCAAAAATAAAGGTGGATAAGCTCCTCGAAAGAGAGATGCCACTTATTGAAAATAAAGGTGGATAAGGTTCTCGAAAGAGAGATGCCACTTATCGAAAATAAAGGTGGATAAGCTTCTCGAAAGGGAGATGCCACTTATCGAAAATAAAGGTGGATAAGCTTCTCGAAAGAGAGATACCACTTATCGAAAATAAAGGTGGATAAGTTTCTCGAAACAGAGATGCCACTTATCGAAAATAAAGGTGGATAAGCTTCTCGAAAGAGAGATGCCACTTATCGAAAATAAAGGTGGATAAGCTTCTCGAATGAGAGATGCCACTTATCGAAAATAAAGGTGGATAAGCTTCTCGAAAGAGAGATGCCACTTATCGAAAATAAAGGTGGATAAGCTTCTCAAAAGAGAGATGCCACTTATCAAAAATAAATGTGGATAAGCTTCTCGAAAGATAGATGCCCCTTATCAAAAATAAAGGTGGATAAGCTCCTCGAAAGAGAGATGCCACTTATCGAAAATAAAGGTGGATAAGCTCCTCGAAAGAGAGATGCCACTTATCGAAAATAAAGGTGGATAAGGTTCTCGAAAGAGAGATGCCACTTATCGAAAATAAAGGTGGATAAGCTTCTCGAAAGAGAGATGCCACTTATTGAAAATAAAGGTGGATAAGCTTCTCGAAAGAGAGATGCAATTATCGAAAATAAAGGTGGATAGGCTTCTCGAAAGAGAGATGCCACTTATCGAAAATAAAGGTGGATAAGCTTCTCGAAAGAGAGATGCCACTTATCGAAAATAAAGGTGGATAAGCTTCTCAAAAGATAGATGCCACTTATCGAAAATAAAGGTGGATAAGCTTCTCGAAAGAGAGATGCCATTTATCGAAAATAAAGGTGGATAGGCTTCTCAAAA
>CAWUDS030007181.1:0-12500 GCA_963859935.3 Lathyrus sativus
TTGGCATGGCGGAGTGGAGCAACTTGGTAGCTCGCAAGGCTCATAACCTTGAGGTTACGGGTTCAAATCCTGTCTCCGCACCATTTTGGATAAAAATGGAAATTCACTTATATATATATTTGATAATATAAAGAATATACTATTCAATACAGAAGTAACGGCGGATAGCGGGAATTGAACCCGCGTCTTCTCCTTGGCAAAGAGAAATTATACCATTCAACTATATCCGCATTTTTTTATTCTAATTGATACTTTCTATATCAATTCGATTTGTGCAGAGATGTATTTGATATCTATTAGGAGTGATCAATAAAAAAGTCGAAATCTATAGATATATATCTATCTTATCTTTAATCAATTTCTCTATGTATGTATTAGATAAAGGATACATACATGGAGAAATTGATTTATCCAAAAGATTTGACTTCAATTGAAATTGGGTTAGTGATGAAGTCGGAGGGTTTCCTCGAAGCATCCATGGCTGAGTGGTTAAAGCACCCAACTCATAATTGGCGAAGTCGTGGGTTCAATTCCTACTGGATGCATCCCCATAGAAATATCCCCCACTCGATTTTTGTTACAGAATGAAATTTGTAAATACAGCTACATGATTATCTGAATTATATTGACTATATTCATTCTTTATCTTCTTTTCAAAAAAAAAACGATTGGATCCGTATCAATATCAATGGAATCTCATCATCCATCAATAACAAAGGTGTGGTCGATTCAATCCAATTATGTTAGAATAGTTATAATAACATTTGATCTGTATCAATGGACGATGGACTCCCAAGAAACGGTAGAAGAATGCGACCTATTATGGGACATACAATGCATTACAAACGTATGATCATTATGCTTGAACCGGCTTATTCGATTCCTTAGAATCGGGTTATTCTATTCCACCTCTTAGTTAGAAAGAAAAGAACTTAAACAATTAATAACATGGCGATACATAAAACTTCGAGCCCGAGCACACGCAATGGAGCCTTAAACAGTCAAGTGAAATCCAATTCACGAAATCGTTTGATTTCTGGACAACATCATTGTTGTAAAGGGCGTAATGCCAGAGGAATTATTACCGCAGGGCATAGAGGGGGAGGTCATAAGCGTCTATACCGTAAAATTGATTTCGACGCAATGAAAAAGACATATATGGTAGAATCATAACTATAGAATATGACCCTAATCGAAATGCACACATTTGTCTCATACACTATGGGGATGGTGAGAAAAGATATATTTTACACCCCAGAGGGGCTATAATTGGAGATACCATTGTTTATGGTACAGAAGTTCCTATAAAAATGGGAAATGCCCTACCTTTGAGTGCGGTTTGAACTATTGATTTACGTAATTGGAAGTAACCAATTAGGTTTATGGCGAAACCTAGAAATCGATCTCTTATCCAATTGGAGTACCTCTACAGGATAGACTTCAACAGAAAACTGAAGAGTAACGGCAGCAAGTGATTGAGTTCAGTAGTTGCTAATATACCATTATTGACCCTAGAGATATAGTAATATGGAGAAGACAAAATTGTTTCAAGCACCGACAGAACACGAAGCGCTCCTCGTTTCAAACAAATAAGGGGAAGATCCGGATTATTCACATTTCATTTGATGGTCAAGGACAAATTGAAAGCGAAGCAGTGGTAATTCTAAGGATTCCCCCGGGAAAAAATAGAAATGTCTCCTACGTTACCCGTACTAGGTGTAAGTAGCAACGTAATTTCATAGAGTCATTCGGTCTGAATGCTACATGAAGAACATAAGCCAGATGAAGGAACGGAACAGAAAGACCTAGGATGTAGAAGATCATAACATGAGTCATTCGGAAGATTTGGATTCGTATAATATATATCCACTCATGTGGTATGGTACTTCGTTATGTCATTTATAATCTACGAAATAAACGATATATAAGATGCAGCTGTATAGATATTAGAATCTACATCCAGAAAGCCGTATGCTTTGGAAGAAGCTTGTACAGTTTGGGAAGGGGTTTTGATAAGAATCTACTTCAACCGATATGCCGTTAGGCACGGCCATACATAACATAGAAATAACACTTGGAAAGGGTGGACAATTAGCTAGAGCAGCGGGTGCTGTAGCGAAACTGATTGCAAAAGAAGGTAAATCAGCAACATTAAAATTACCTTCTGGCGAGGTCCGTTTGATATCCAAAAACTGCTCAGCAACAGTTGGACAAGTAGGGAATGTTGGGGTAAACCAGAAAAGTTTGGGCAGAGCCGGAGCTAAACGTTGGCGAGGCAAGCGTCCTGTAGTAAGAGGGGTCGTTATGAACCCTGTAGACCATCCACATGGGGGTGGTGAAGGGAGGGCCCCAATTGGTAGAAAAAAACCCTCAACTCCTTGGGGTTATCCTGCACTTGGAAGAAGAACTAGAAAAACGAATCAATATAGTGATAATTTGATTCTTCGTCGCCGTAGTAAATAGTCGAGCGTAAGCGTAGATAAAATAGAATTTGTTTCTTCGTCTTTACAAAAGAAAATAGCAATTTACTGGGACATTATAGGATTTTCTTTTTTTAGAGATTCTATATTTTAGAATTGGAAATATAAGAGAACAAAATTAACTTTTTTAGTTATTATAGGAGGAATAATTAACTATGACACGTTCACGAACAAAAAATCCTTTTGTAGCCAATCATTTATTAAGAAAAATAAAGAAGCTTAACACAAAAGGAGAAAAGGAGTTAATAAAAACTTGGTCCAGAACATCTACCATTATACCTACAATGATTGGGCATACCATTGCTATCCATAATGGAAAAGAGCATTTACCTATTTATATAACAGATCGTATGGTAGGCCATAAATTAGGAGAATTTTCACCTACTCGAAAACTTGGGAGGGTATCCAAAAAATGAGAAAAAATATATTTCTCAATTTACCCTTGGACCTATATTTTTTTACCATATATTTAAAAATACAGGTCACAATCATCATTGAAGTGAATTTTCCCATTCATTTTAGGATACTTTTCGCAATCATCATTGATAAAAATGAACATTATGAGGATTCGGATTAATTAATAAATTACTCAATCTGTTGCAGAATAAAAAGAATTGTATTATTCTGCAACAGAAAAAGAAATAAAGATATAGAAAGTTTAATAAAAAAAAATATAATTATGGATAAACAAAAAGATACCGAGTGGTGGTTATGGGCCAAAAAATACATCCGCTTGTTTTCCGACTTGGTGCAACTCAAAGTCATTATTCTATTTGGTTTGCAAAACCAAAAATGTATTCCGAGAATGTAAAAGAAGATAAAATTATACGATATTGTATCAATAATTTTATACAAAAAACGGTACCCGAATCCTGTGAATTCGAGACCGATATCTCTGGCTATGGAATGGGACGAATAAAGATTCAAAAAAGAATCGATCTGATTAAAGTGATAATCTATATGGGACTTCCAGACTCCTTAAAAGAAAAGGTTAAGGATCTAAGAGTCGAACAATTAAAGACTCAAGTGCAAAAAAAAGTAACTTGTGGGAACCGAGAACTCGACCTTGAAATTACAAAACTTCCAAGTCCTTATCTTTATAGAGACGCTAAAATTGTTGCAGAATTTTTAAGCGAACTATTACGGAATCGAATTTCGTTTCGTAAAGCAATGCAAAAAGGTATTGAATTAGCTGAACAGGCAGATACAAAAGGAGTTCAAATAAAAATTGCGGGACGTATGGAAGGAAAAGAAATTGCACGTGTCGAATGGACGAGAGAAGGTAGGGTTCCTCTACAAACCATTCGAGCTCCAATGGATTTTTGTTCCGTTCCACTTGTAACTTTGTTTGGGGTATTCGGAGTCAAAATCTGGATATTTCAAAACTTCTAAACAACGACTAATCAACTTTCCCTTATAACGTTGCATCTTTTTTTAAAACAAAAAATGACAATTTGAAATACTTTACGTTGAAGAAATTACAAAATTTGGAAGATTGAATAAAAAAAAATTAATGAATCATTTTAGAATGAAGGAGTTGCTATGCTTAGTGTGTGACTCGTTGGTTTTTTTTGAGTGTTTCAATTTCTACAAAAATTCGTAGAATTCATTACTATAAAAAACCTACTCATCGCTTCCCATTATCTGGATAGAAAGAACTGCCGAAAATAGAAAATCAAAATAAGGATCTATGTGGTGATATAATTATAGCAACTGAAATAAAAAAATAAAATTATTAGTTGTAAAGCAATAAGAATATACAGATAAATGAAGGGGTGAAAGAAAGCTAGAAAAAGGATATTAATGATATAGAATTCTACTATGTAAAGGTCTATTGGTCATCTCATAAAAAGTAGTGTAATAAAGCATCAATATTCAAAATTCATCCATATATGGATGAATATTAGAATAAACGAATAAAGAGCCACGAATCAAGAAAACTGAGAGGGTTGATTCAACAAAAAAGAATAAAAAAAAAACAAAATCTTATTAATCTTATTAAAGCAGCTCCATTGTAGAATTTAGACCTAACCATAAATTGAAAAGCGATGGGAACGACGGAACCTGTGAATACAAAAGATTCCATGAAAATTAGAAATCTTACTGATTCATTAGATGGGATGGCGGAAGAAACTAAAAATTCATGGTTTTTTGAGGAGTTGTGGACGAACCCAACATTACATCTTCAATTTATAATCAGAGAGTCAATATTCGCCCGCGAAAATCCCGCGATTCTATTTCATTTTCTATTTTAGAAAAAAATATGTATATTAGTGTATATTATTTTAATTATTATTCTTTTTTCGGTTCCAGATTTTTCAATCGATTTATTTGCGAGGAGCCGTATGAGGTGAAAATCTCATGTACGGTTCTGTAATAGAGATGGAATTGAGAAATAACCATCAACTATAACCCAAAAAGAACGAGATTCCGCAAACATCATAGAGGGAAATTAAAAGGAAACGCCTCTCGCGGTAATAAAATTTGCTTCGGAAAATATGCTCTTCAGGCACTTGAGCCCGCTTGGATCACATCTAGACAACTAGAAGCGGGTCGACGGGCAATGTCACGAAATGTTCGCCGGGGTGGACAAATATGGGTCTGCATATTTCCAGACAAACCAGTTACAGTAAGACCTACCGAAACGCGTATGGGTTCGGGAAAAGGATCGCCTGAATATTGGGTAGCTGTTGTTAAACCCGGAAAAATACTTTTATGAAATGGGAGGGGTCCCAGAAAATATCGCTAGAAAGGCGATTTCAATAGCGGCATCCAAAATGCCTATACGAACTCAATTCATTTTTTCCAAATAATCATTAGAACGAATGTTAGTATGAAAAAAGGAAATTCTCCGTTTCTTTTTTTTTTTGAACACACAATATTTTTTTTATTTCAACTTTTTGACTGAAAGATAAGAAAAAAGGATATGATTCAACCTCAAACCTATTTAAATGTAGCCGATAATAGCGGAGCGCGCGAATTGATGTGTATTAGAATCATAGGAGCTAGTAATCGACGGTATGCTTATATGGGTGACATTATTGTCGCTGTAATCAAAAAAGCAGTGCCAAATTCATCGTTAGAAAGATCTCAAGTCATCAGAGCTGTAATTGTACGTACCTCTAAAGAACTAAAACGTCATAATGGTATAATAATAAAATATGATGATAATGCAGCCGTTCTCATTGATAAACAGGGAAATCCAAAAGGAACTCGAATTTTTTCCGCAATAGCCCGAGAATTGAGACAGTTAAATTTTACTAAAATAATTTCACTCGCACCCGAGGTGCTATAATCTGATATAATACGTTATACTTGATATTTGATGGAGTATCCCCATGAATCGGTAGTAGGATTTATATATATATTATATAAATATAAAGGGGATCCATACATAAATATCCATGAACAGGATCTATGGTCCATATACACACATAGACCTAAGGATACATACATCAAGGGTTATTGGAGATTCCATGTACTAATTCATGATTTAACATGTACAGAATAAAAGCCTTTCATTTGTTTATTTTCGAGAAAAATATTAAAATAAAAATGAAATATATACTCTCTTCAACCGGGTTATTCTACCTCTTATAAATAAAAAAAAAAAAACAGCTCCGTTATCTTAGAAAGAAAACCCTATTATCTTCCACCTAATAGCATAAAAAAACATAATTACAGGAGGCTATCATGAACAAAGATATGATCGGAAATATGTTCACATTGTTACGCAATGCGGACATGAATAGAAAAAGAATTATTCCAATACCGTTCACTAAGATGAACGAAAACATTGTTCAAATTCTTTTACGACAGGGTTTTCTTGAAAACGTCAGAAAACATCGAGAAAGCAACAAAAAGTTTTTAGTTTTAACTCTAAAGTATAGAAGAAATAATAAAGGATCATATCCTTTTAAAAGTTGTTTAAATTTTAAACAGATTAGTACGCCCGGTCTACGAATATATTCTAACTATCCCAAAATCCCAAAAGTTTTGGGAGGAATAGGGATTGTAATTCTTTCTACTTCTAGGGGTATAATCACCGATCGACAGGCTCGATTAGAAAAAATAGGAGGTGAGATAATATGCTTAATATGGTAAAATTACTTCTTCCGATTACGAAACACACAGACGATTTTATGAAAGTCATGAAAAAAGAATTTCAGGATGACGACTCCAAATTTATAGTTAGAGACCCAGTAGAACCCTCCGCAGAATTCTATTTTATCCGAATGTATTCGCAATATAATCGAAGAGAAACACGATTTTTATTGTATCGCTTTTATTTAGAAGCCCATATGAATATTTTGTTTGGTGCGCTTCTGGATCCCAATTGGGGCCCTTTGGATGTTGTTATTTTGGCTGGTCCTAGTGACGATGACGATCATGGTGGGTACTTCGCTTAATTTTATTGAATCTATCAATTTACCTAAAGCAACCTGCAACGTTGCAGGTTGCTTTAGGTAAATTGAATTTCAAGAGAAAAAAAAAAACACCCAAGGATATTTCTCTATGATTACCTTACATTTGGTAACCTTCTATATTCCGATTTCGGAACACGCAGACGATTTTCTAGCAGAAATAGACAAAGACCTTAAGTATGAGGGCTTATTTATAAAGGTGAGCTCAGCAGCCACCTCAGATTCATATTTTGTTGTAGGATATATGCAATATGATCGAGAATTTGTACACAGTTTATTGTATCAACATTATTCTCGAAATGCCGGTCGGCAGATTTTGATTTTGGAAGAGATTGATGAAGATTTTGGCCCTATTGATTGATAGGGTTTCTATTCTTGGGGACGTCGATGACGACGACCACCCGACTCTTTTATAACTTGAAAATATTTTTTAGGAGGAACAATTTTAAGTTCAAAATGTAAGGAAACCCCATTTTCTTACAATATATAAATTTGGTATTCAATTTAATTTCTAAGGAGTTAAAAATATGAAAGTAGCGGCCTCTGTTCGTAAAATTTGTGCAAAATGTCGATTGATCCGTAGGCGAGGTCGACTTATAGTAATTTGTTCGAATCCAAAACATAAACAACGACAAGGATAATATTAAATTAATATAAAATATTAAATTAATATAAATTAAGGGCTTTCCATTAATAAGATTTTGAATAGAATTCAAAATCTTATTAATGGAAAGCCCTTTTCTTAAATACTAAATCATACAAATCGAAAAATTTAGATTCTATATTCGAATCTAGTCTATAGTTATAAGTATTCGAATAAATAGAATTGCTTATTGCTTAATATTTGAAAAAAGGGTATTCTATATTAATCGAATTATAGAATACAATAGAATAACTAGTTAGAAAATAGTAAAGAATCCTTTTTGACAGGAAATGGATATATCCATATATTTCGGACTTATCTTTTTTTTTAAATAAAAAAAAAATGGCAAAATCTATACCAAAACTTGGTTCACGGAAAACTGGACGTATTGGTTCGCGTAAGCATCCGCGTAAAATACCAAAGGGGGTTATTTATATTCAAGCTAGTTTCAATAATACCATTGTGACTGTTACAGATGTAGGAGGTCGGGTGATTTCTTGGTCCTCCGCCGGTTCATGTGGATTCAAGGGTACACGAAGGGGGACACCATTTGCCGCTACAACCGCAACGGGAAATGCTCTTCGAACAGTAGTCGATCAAGGCATGCAACGAGCAGACGTCAGCATAAAGGGTCCCGGTCGAGGAAGAGATGCGGCATTAAGAGTTATTGTTCGAAGTGGGATACTATTAAACGTTATACGGGATGTAACCCCTATACCATATAATGGATGTAGGGCTCCTAAAAAAAGACGTGTGTAAAACTAACAATAAATATGAAAGAAAAAGATTTCAAGAGAAATAAACAATTAAATCAAGAGTTTCATAAAAATAGATTACTATGATTCGAGAAAAACTAAAAGTATCTACTAAGACACTACAGTGGAAGTGTGTTGAATCAAGGGTAGACAGTAAGCGTCTTTATTATGGACGCTTTATTCTGTCTCCACTTCTGAAAGGTCAAGCAGATACAATAGGCATTGCAATGCGAAGAATTTTGCTCGGAGAAATAGACGGAACATGTATCACACGTGCAAAATCTGAGAAAATACCACATGAATATTCTACCGTAGTAGGTATTCAAGAATCAATACATGAAATTTTAATGAATTTGAAAGAAATTGTATTGAGAAGTAATCTGTATGGAACTCGGGAGGCGTCTATTTCTTTCAAAGGTCCTGGATATGTAACTGCTCAAGACATCATTTTACCACCTTCGGTGGAAGTCATTGATAAGACACAACATATAGCTAACCTAACGGAACCTATTAATTTGTGTATTGAATTACAAATTGAGAGAAAGCGGGGATATCGTATAAAAACACTAAACAACATTCAAGATGGAAGTTATACTATAGATGCTGTATTCATGCCTGTTAGAAATGCAAATTATAGTATTCATTCTTATGTGAATGGAAATGAAAAACAAGACATACTATTTCTCGAAATATGGACAAATGGAAGTTTCACTCCTAAGGAAGCACTTTATGAAGCCTCCCGGAATTTGATTGATTTATTTATTCCTTTTTTACATGCAGAAGAAGAAAACTTCAATTTGGAAAACAATCAACACAAAATGACTTGGCCCCTTTTTACTTTTCATGATCATGATAGATTCGTTAAGGATAAACTAACGAACACTCAAAAAGAAATTACATTGAAATCCATTTTTATTGACCAATTAGAATTGCCTCCCCGGATCTATAATTGTCTTAAAAAGTCCAATATACATACAGTATTTGAATTTTTGAATAAGAGTCAAGAAGACCTTATGAAAATTGAACATTTTCGCGTAGAAGATTTAAAAAATATATTAAACATTTTACAAATCGAAAATCATTTTGTATAAATTGAAAATCCATTGGATTTTTTTGAATCTTTCATTTTTTTTTTATTTATAAAAAGAAAGCTTCCAATATTAAATTTGAATCTTTAGCACAAATCAATATATTCAGAATAGGTATAAAATGAAATAGATGGATCTAGGGATTAGTCATTTCAAAGTGAATTTTCCCTAGATACACAATACACCTGTCATGATATTTTATTTGACAATAGGAATCAATTTAAAAAATCCCTAACGTTAGGGATTTTTCAATAGGTAATGTTGCTCCAATACCCAACCAAAGAGCCACGACGGTACCAATCAAAAAGACGGTTGTTGCTACTGGACGCCGAAATGGGTTTTGGAACTTATTAACATTTTCCAAAAAAGGTACTGTTAATAATCCCGCGGGTACTGAAACCATTAAAAGAACGCCCAATAATTTATTGGGTACGGTACGAAGTATTTGAAATACGGGAAAAAAATACCATTCGGGCAATATTTCCAAAGGAGTTGCAAACGGATCCGCGGGTTCCCCAATCATTGATGGTTCGAGAACCGCTAAGCCTACGTTACAGGCAATAGTACCCAGAATAACTACTGGAAAAATATATAAAAGATCGTTAGGCCATGCGGGTTCGCCATAATAATTATGACCCATCCCTTTGGCCAATTTCGCTCTTAATACAGGATCCGTCAAATCAGGTTTTTTTGTTATTGGGATAGGTGAATTCTTATAGATCCATCCTCCGAAAGAACCGGACATGATAATTTTGCATCATCCGGCTCGAGCACGAATCAAACAAACTGAATGCAGACATAGAAATTCTTTATATGTTAGTCACTCATATATCATGATTCTATGTAATAATATGTAATAAAATGGATTTAATTGTTTTTTTTTCGAAATTACAACTATCCATTGTAAATGCAAAAAATTCAGTTCTTATTTTTAAGTAAATGCTTTTCACCCAAGTAAGTTTTCAAAATCCAAAGTTCTTTCTGGGTGATCTCAAACCTTTCGCCTGGTATACCTCAAAAAAAGAATTTTCGGAATTTTTGACATAGAAAGGATTTACTTGTTACTAATATAATACAACCCGCTTTTTCTTTAGATCTACTTGTTTAACTCCGATAGTATCATAAATTGAGTCAATGCATAGGAAATGAATGCATTTCCATACTATTAAGTTTAATGAAATACATGTTACATAATTTAGATTATATCATTTTACTTATTTTACTGGATATTACGGAGCCTGTTCATGCACAGGATATGATCGAGTCTGATCATAGAAAATATTTTCTTCAAGCGAACCGGACTGACTATCCTCTGTAGAGGACTGGCGCCGTGGTTGGAACAAAGACACATTTAATTGTGAATTCAAATGTGGCAGATAAGATGAAGTCATATATCTGCATGGCCCAATCAATAGTTCAAGTCATACACTCCCATAATCCATTCTTTTTTCGGAGAGTTCCCTTCCACTATTCGTGTATGTCAAATAAAGAATCCAATTTATTTTGTTAAGTGGAAGGGAAATATCCAAATACATGTCTTATTCAAAAAAAATAATGCATATTTGTAGCAATGAAATACTATTACTCCTCCCCCAAATGATTTATTACAAATATCTATGATTCATATTCTCTATAAAGGACCGGAAATTCCTTGCTTACGTATCATTGGAAAGTGCATTAACATGAATACGGCAGTAAGTAGAGGTAATACAAAAGTATGTAAACTATAAAAACGAGTCAAGGTAGATTGTCCCACACTAGCGCTGCCGCGCAATAACTCTACCACCGAGGATCCTATTACAGGAATAGCATCGGGTACACCTGTTACAATTTTGACTGCCCAATAACCAATTTGGTCCCAAGGTAAAGAATAACCAGTTACACCAAAGGATGCAGTCAATACACCCAAAATTACACCTGTAACCCAAGTCAATTCGCGAGGTTTTTTAAAACCACCAGTGAGATACACGCGAAATACGTGCAAGATCATCATTAATACCATCATACTTGCTGACCATCGATGAACTGATCGGATTAACCAACCAAAGTTAGCCTCAGTCATTATATATTGAACAGAAGCAAAAGCCTCCGTAACGGTTGGACGATAATAAAAAGTCATAGCAAAACCCGTCGCTACTTGGACTAAAAAACAAGTAAGTGTAATTCCTCCTAAACAATAAAATATATTTACATGAGGAGGGACATATTTACTAGTTATATCATCGGCAATGGCCTGAATCTCAAGACGTTCTTCGAACCAATCATAGACTTTATTGAGATAGGTAAACCAAGGAACCCCCCTTCGAACCGTATATGAAAATTTCATCTCGTACGGCTCAAACAAAAAGACTCAAATACTGGTTATTTGGAAAACAGATATGTGTAATAGAAAGTTTGAAACTTCTGAAGTTAATCCTATGATTCCAGTCTTTTTTGAAGATCCAAAAAATAGAAATCTACAAGATATTCTTAGTGTTTATAATGCCAAAATTTCAAGTCGGCTCACTCGTCTTTTCTCTTGATCCTTACAGGCCTCTTGAATATTCTATTATTTACTTCATTTTTTTTGTATTGTGTATGTAATAAGATTTGACTTCTGTTTTTTTTTTTTATTGATAAGAATTTTCTTGTTAAGACCCTATAGAATCAATGGAAAACCTGAGATTCATACCAGAACCACGATGATTTCCAAAAAAACCTTTAATCGAAGTCCAAGAATTCCCTGAGTAAGAACTGCTAGATCATCACTTATTCAATTTCAATAAATAGATATAATGAAAAAAAAAAAATACAAAGAAATGGATAAGCGGCGGCCGAATAAAATTCCATTTCTTTTTCTAAATGAATTCTTCTAACTCTTTCATTTTTTTTCGTCCGGTTGCGAGGTCTAAATATAAATATTAAGTATGAATCATAGTTCTAACACTTTAGAATCTATTTATTTTCTATATTCCGTGCTCCAGATACTAGAATAAATATCTGACGGGGTAAAGCCATCTATCAAGATAAGATGACGTATCCATTTTATGTTCTGTACTATCAATAGGATCCATTATAACAAGTCACACACTCATATTCCGGAAATAGAGAAACAAAGAAGTTTCGCGGTC
>CAWUDS030007181.1:17500-30533 GCA_963859935.3 Lathyrus sativus
AATTGGAACAAAATATTTCAGAATTTTATTTTGACTTATCAACTTATATTTTTTTTCGTTCCTTTTTTCTTCTTCCCTTCGAATCTTAAAATCGAAGAGTTAAGTGAATAAAAAAAACCAAAGGAGGCTCATGGCTAAGGGTAAAGATATCCGAATAACTGTTATTTTAGAATGTACTAGTTGTGATAAAAAGAGTGTTAATAAGGAATCGAGAGGTATTTCTCGATATATTACTCAAAAGAATCGACACAATACGCCTAGTCGATTGGAATTGAGAAAATTCTGTCCCTTTTGTTGCAAACATATGATTCACGCAGAGATCAAGAAATAGAGAAAATGGATTACTTGTGTATTACCCTTAGGAGGTAAATTGAAAAAATTAAATAACATAAAAATGAATTATATAGATATCAGAGAAATTATCTTCTCTATATTCTATAAATAAAATTCTATAACATGAAATTATATACATATATCATTATATAGGATCTATTTCCTTATATAAAAAATAAAATTTATTAAAAAAAAAAAAAAAAAAATAAGAATATATATAACTAAAACAAATCCTTTGTTTTATAACAAACGGGATTTTCGGTATAGGAATAAACAAACCATGGATAAATCTAAGCGACTGTTTGTTAAATCATCTAAGCTACTGTTTGTTAAATCGAAGAAGAAGAAATCAATTCGTAGGAGGTCGCCCCTAATCCAATTTGGGGATCGAATTGATTATAAAAACTTGAGTTTACTTTTCAAACTTGTCACTCGAGAAGGCAAAATTTTATCTAGACGTGTTAATAAATTGACCTTAAAACAACAACGATGGATTACGATTGCTATAAAACAAGCTCGTATTTTATCTTTGTTACCTTTTGGAAGTTCGTCACCTCTTCTTAAAATTGCAAAAAAAAAATATGAAAAAAAATATGAAAAAAAAAAAAAATATGAAAAAAGCAAGTCGATTACTAGAACTCCTGTTCTAAAAAAAAAAAAATAGAGTTACTTTACTTCATTAATTGAATCTAAACTCAAAGTTTATGCGGATTGGTATTTTTTTTTGAGCGTGGTTTATTATTTTCATAATTCATATGAATTCTATTTTATCATACAAATCTCTTTTATTCTACCACCTTCCCGGAGTTCACTCTCCGGGGAAGTTTTATTAATGATATCGTTGGCAATCGTAAAAAGACAATTCCCCTTTAATATAGCTATTTGTGCAACGATTTTACGATTAAGAAGCAATTGATTCTTGTACAGATTATACATTAAATTACTATAGTAGATTTTTTCTTTATTCTGTCGAATTATTGCATTTATTCGACTGATCCACAAACTTCGAAAGTCCCTTTTTTTCCTATCTCTATCCCGCTGAGACGAAACCAAAGCTTTTCTTCTCTGTTGCGAAATAGTTCGAGTAAGAGCTCCGCGAAAGCTTGATGTAAAGGAACGACTTTTTGTCCTCCGTTTTCGAGCGATGGATCCTCGTTTAGTTCTGATCATTGGATAAATGAGACTTCGATGAATAACTATTTTGATTTTTTCTTTCAGTTATTCTTTTATCCTTTCTAGTATATTACTAACAACATGGATTCTTCCAATATATAAAATAAAAATTCCAATGGCTTTTGCTACTATAACCTTCCCAACCACGATTTTTTTTCATTTTTTCTAAGTATAAGTATTGAAACTCTAAATAATAACTTCTATTGATACTAGGTATGCCAAAAACCATAGTAAATAAAATAAACAAAGAAATGGTGGGTTCCATCGTTTCTATGATTACTTGTTAAACGGTGAGGTCCTCTCTATACACCGGAGCCCCTTCCTTCATTGAATCTTGATTCAATCAATGTTATTGTGAATTTGTACAGTTCACACTTCTGGGCTCTACCCATGAAATATCTAGTAATAGGTCTTTCACAATGAAATCTAGCTATACAGTAACGGTATTTAAGTATGAAGATTAGCTGGGTAGTTGACCCTCTTAGTCCGTTCTAAATTTAGGGCATAATTTGTTTTTCTTTCAAATAGGATTTTTCCCGCTTAATGGGAAACTACTTTATCCCCAAGGGGAATATACTTTGCATCTTAAATTGAAAATGAAGGTGATTTGGTTTGCACCAATTGAGAAACCATAAATTTGATACAAAATTTATACACAATAGAATTATATATATACAATTCTTATTAATAGAATCGATTTTTTAATTTGAGTATATGATCTAAACGAGTCGCACATACACCCTATTACATGTTCCTCGGCGTTGAGGGCATCCCCGAAGAGCGGGAGATTTTGTTACAGTCCGGATTGGCTGTCTTGCGTTTCTAATAAGTTGTTTTATAGTTGGCATGGTGAATCATATACATAATGAGCTGGTTTCGATCAATCCTAACCCAATAATTTCCATTTAGAATTTATTCGACTCTATGAAATCTGGTTGTTAAGACGATTAAAAAGAGAAAAGACAACATCTCATGCATGTATTTATTAGGAATAAATCTGTGTTTATTAGGGACAAAGGTTTAGGAATAAATCCACTATTCCCAGAAGAAAAAAAATAGTGGGGACAGAAATAGTTTGAAAGCAAATTCTGTGTTTAGTAGGAATAAAAAGGACAGAAATAGTCCAAACATCAATATTGATTCCAACTATCAATATTGACATATGCAAATTTTGCATTTAAAAAAAAGAATCTGCTCCGGAATCAAAAATTGCTTCCGTAGGCAAAGAATCTGATACGGAATCAATAATTCCGTAGGCTTGGGCTTCTTCGGGTGACATAAAATGATCCCTTTCCAGGTCTTTAGATATCTGCCATACCGGTTTGCGTGTTCTTTGCGAATAAATAGCTGTTATTGTTTCTCGAAGTATCACCATTTCATCTGCTTCCAGCATACATTCTCCTGATGGTCCCTCATAAGGGGCACTATGAGGTTGATGGATCATTACCCTGATAGTATAATATATTTTGGTTTTTTCTCTCAATCTTGACTTAAAAAAATAAGAAAGAAGGGATATTCAAAAGAACTTCAATTTAAATTGAAAGCCGTACAGGCAAGCATCTTTTGGATTTTTTATATAGCATACGGCTCTATACTTTTAATTTTTCATTTTTTTTACCTTTCATTGAAGAAATAAAAATATATATATATATATACCGGGTCTATCAGACCCAGATCAGTAAAGAATCCAATAACCATCTTTCTTTTTTTTTTTTTTAGAATATTTTAAAAAATTTAAAGACTATGATGATTCCGTTGCTCTCTTAATTTCGTGTAGTTTTTGATTCAGCAATCCCAAAGTTTCTTTTTTTTTTTTTCAAATGAAGTAAAAAAAAAATCGTGACACTAAAAGAGGCTCTAATTAATAGATAAGAGGAAATATAAAATTGTAAATACCCCTTCCCCTTTTTCCTACTACTCTTTCGATATAGAATCGAATGATTTAAAAAAAAATTATTTTTGCATATCGAACTCAGAGTGCCATGCTTTTTTTACTTCATATTGGCGTAGGCATAGTCTTCTTCTACAAATAAGAATCATTGGCGCCAAGCGTGAGGAAATGCTAGACGTTTGGTAATTCCGCCTCCTGCCAAAATAAGAGATGCCATTGAAGCGGCTAATCCCATGCATATTGTATGTACTTGTGCTTCTACAACTTGCATAGTATCAAAAATGGCCATTCCAGACATAACCTCTCCGCCGGGAGAATTTATAAACAGATACAAATCTTTGTTCTTGTTCTCTAAACTGAGATATATCATCATACCAGCAACTTGATTTGCTAGTTCACTCTCAATCTCGTCACCTAAAAAAAGAAGTCTGCTGTAAAAAAGTTGATGGTATAAGTCAACCCAAGTAGCTTCATCCTCGCCAGGAATTTGAAAGGCTACCTTTGGAACACCCACTGGCATAAAAAAATGATGCAGTTGCCTGACATCAGCATATTACTTTAATATAAAATTGTGCAGAGTACAGAATGAGTTTATTTTGTTAAAAATAATTTTTATTTCGCCAGATAACATAAAAAAAAAACAAGCCTAAAATAAGGGCAAGTTTTTATGAATAGGTCATTCTTGGATATGTGTCTACTGATATTGATATTATTGTTACGTGTTACTGGACGACTAATGAATTGAATTCTGGAAAATGAAATTCAAGAAGGGATTCTAACAAAAAGGATCTTCGACAACCCCCAAAAAGTATATTTCTATGTTTCCTATCGAATTGAATTCTAGAAATATTATTATTTCCTTCATGAATTATATTATTAGAAATCAATTCATGCTATTCACCACATTTTCATTGATCCTCCATTTATAGTCCGAAGCTAAGAAAGAATCAATGTAAAGAACCCCTATCTTATATTATAGTCTTAAACTTTGAGGAATTTTCGATTCAGTACATCGAAACAACCAGAAAAAAAGAAATTTTATTTGGTAGTAGTTGATCTTGTCACTGATTGTGAAATTTCGTTGCTGTCTTCGAAGAAGGATAGCTATACTGATTGCGTCGATTCAAAAGAGACCCTTGGTACTCCATTGCCGATCGTAACCAAAAATAAAATTTCAGTCAATTTATACTTACTGATCTGATCTTTTATGGAATCGATCCCCCTTTGACTGTATAAGAATATGTGGAGCTCGGCATGTCTGGAAGCACAGGAGAACGTTCTTTTGCTGATATTATTACCAGTATTCGATACTGGATTATTCATAGCATTACTATACCCTCCCTATTCATTGCGGGTTGGTTATTTGTCAGCACGGGTTTAGCTTACGATGTATTTGGAAGCCCCCGTCCAAACGAGTATTTTACAGAAACCCGACAAGGAATTCCTTTAATAACTGGCCGTTTTGATTCTTTGGAACAACTCGATGAATTTAGTAGATCTTTTTAGGAGGCTCCAATGACCATAGATAGGACCTATCCCATTTTTACAGTACGATGGTTGGCTGTTCACGGACTAGCGGTACCCACCGTTTCTTTTTTGGGATCAATATCAGCAATGCAGTTCATCCAACGATAAACCTAATCCGAATTATAGAGCTATGACACAATCAAACCCAAATGAACAAAATGTTGAATTGAATCGTACCAGTCTCTACTGGGGTTTATTACTCATTTTTGTACTTGCTGTTTTATTTTCAAATTATTTCTTCAATTAATAGAAATTAAGATAATAGTATATATATTAGGAATTCTCTTATCCTATTCGGAAGGATCTCATTTCATAATTATCTATGACTGTTTAGGTCTCTAGTATGACTTACTACTTGATCAAATGTGGAGGAAAGTGGGATAAATAAATGGCCAATACTACTGGAAGAATTCCTCTTTGGATAATAGGTACTGTAGCTGGTATTGTTGTGATCGGTTTAATTGGTATTTTCTTTTATGGTTCATATTCCGGATTGGGATCATCCCTGTAATAATCGGATGAATTTCGTTTTCGAAATGAAAGCATAAGAACTCAACAGGGATCCACTCTTTCTTTGATGAATTCGAGGGGGTCCCGTTGAGTTATTCATAATCAGAATATTTTGGTAATTGAGTCAATAGATAACTTTATTCTATGTTTCCAAAAATTCCATTTCCTTTTTTTAGGATCTTAATGAAAAAGGAACTTCATTAATTGGTTCAAAACATTTTTTCTGGATAATATCTGTCGAAACTTTTTCTTTCAACTTGAAAGAAAAATAAAAGAAAGAAGCAATTAGTTGATTTACTTCTTCTGGGTGGCCCAATAATATATAATAATTATAGTGTGTAAGAATTGGGAATTCTAGAATCTATTTTCTAGCGGTCAAATATTCTGTAGAACCAAACCTTTTTGATACTAATGATACTAACGGAATCTTACTAGAAGTCTTTTTTTTGACATTAAATGAAATTCATAGTAAAAAAAATATTAATATCAAATTAGAACTATTAAAAAAAAAAATAAATCGAAATATTCAATTTCATTAAGCTAACAAATATGGAAAAAATGCAGAAGCGTTCATATATTGGACATAAGTTTGTATAGAAGGTTTTTCTTCTATCGCTTCGCCAACGAAACGAAAAATGGAATTCTATTCCCCGTCCTACCTATCCAATCTAATTCAAGACCCAATCAGTAGACAGACACTACAGCAGTAGTAGAGTGAAAAGACTTTGACTTCAAGATTGATCTATTCCTTTTTATTTCACTACTCGAATTCATTTTTCATGGAATCCGAGACGCAAAGATTGAAAGCATTTTAATGCGTAGAATTTTGAATCAAACAAGTCTCAAGACAAGAACGCTTTCCCTTGCTTCCACATGGAAAAAAGACAAAGTTTTTGTATGAACAAAACGGAATACATTATCTTGTCGATCAGGCGACACCCGGATTTGAACTGGGGAAAAAGGATTTGCAGTCCCCTGCCTTACCACTCGGCCATGCCGCCAAAAAACCTGATAAAAAAAAAATGGATCAGAATATCCCTCCTCTCCAAAAAACCAACGTATACCTTTTCAGTCACAAAAGAAAAGTAAAAATTTCGGGACAAATAGCAAGCAACCATTAATTACAAATTCCGGAAGAATTCAGGAATCTTGATTTTTTAGAATCCTTCTCTATTTCCATTATAAGAAGAACTGTTAATATATGTCAACTCCAGAATATCCATTTTCATTGTTACACATTATCTAATCGGGTATCAATTCTAGATTACAGGGAATTTTCAATAAATTCTCGTACTTTCATTATTTTGCCAATTTTTCATTAAATAGATTGATGAATGAATAGAAAAATTAACACAACATATGCTGTCTCGAACAAATAGGCCTGCAATAACGTAAGAGACATATATAGATAGCTATAGTTGAAGTTAGATCTATGCCAAGTCTTTTTATGCACTGCAAACCTCCAATTCTAAAATAAAGGGTCAAAATATCTCTCTTCTTTGTGAATTCTTATTCTTTTTTGAACACTTTAAATGGTAAAGGGCTAAAAAAAATGGTATTTTTTTTTTTCTGATTATTTTATTTTTGATATCTTTCTCTCATGGAGCCGAGCAAATCCTGAATTTATTTTTGGGATATCAATCGAATGGGAATACGGAATATCATACTATACTAATAGTACAAATAGAATTCATTTTTTTTAGATTGTTAAAAATACCCCGACCCGAAGTCTAGGTGAAATGGATCAATTTGTTTCCATTGATATTACAAGTTCAATTCTATTTGTTTGTTTTGTTGCAAATTCTAATTGGAGTATCCAATTTCCTCTTTTCATAATCGGTATTTCATAGACGTAGTTCGGTAAAATTTCATGTGATTCAGTAAAGTAAAAAGAACAGAAATTCCATTATTGCTAAATCTATTCTATTCATGTGATTCGATGAAGAATGACAGCAAATAATGGGCTATTTTCTATAAAAAAGGGGGGGAATAAAAAATGTTTGGGGTTGGGAATGAAGGAATGTCTACACTACCCGGATTGAATCAAATACAATTTGAAGGATTTTGTAGATTCATTGATCGGGGCTTAACAGAAGAACTTTTAAAGTTTCCAAAAATTGAAGATCCAGATCAAGAAATGGAATTTCAGTTATTTGCGGAAACATATCAATTGGTCGAACCCTCAATAAAAGAAAAAGATGCTGTATATGAATTACTTACATATTCCTCTAAATTATATATATCCTCGGGATTAATTTGGAAAAACAGTCTGGATATCCAAGAACAAATTATTTTTATTGGAAACATTCCTCTAATGAATTCCCTGGGAACTTTTATAGTAAATGGAATATACAGAATTGTAGTCAATCAAATATTGCAAAGCCCCGGTATCTATTATCGGTCAAAATTGGACCATAACGGAATTTCAGTCTATACTGCCACAATAATATCAGATTGGGGAGGAAGATTAGAGTTAAAAATGGATAGAAAAGCAAGGATATGGGCTCGTGTAAGTAGGAAACAGAAAATATCTATTCTAGTTCTATCATCAGCTATGGGTTCGAATTTAAGCGAAATTCTTGCGAACGTTTGTTACCCCGAAATTTTCTTGTCTTGCCTCACTGAAGAGGAGGAAGAAAACATAGGGTCAAAAGAAAATGCCATTTTGGAGTTTTATCGACAATTTGTTTGTGTAGGCGGAGATCCCATATTTTCTGAATCTTTATATACGGAATTACAAAAAAAATTTTTTAAACAAAAATGTGAATTAGGAGGAATTGGTCGGCGAAATATGAACCGAAGGCTGAATATGGATATACCGGAGAACAATACATTTTTGTTACCGCGAGATATATTGACAGCTGCGGATCATTTGATTGGAATGAAATTTGGAATGGGTACACTTGACAATATGAATCATTTGAAAAATAAACGTATTCGTTCCGTAGCAGATCTCTTACAAGATCAATTTGGATTGGCTCTCGTTCGTTTAGAAAATATAATTAGAGAAAAGATGTGTAGAGCAATTAGAGATAAATTGATCCCGACTACTGAGAATTTAGTGACTTCAACGCCATTAACAACCACTTATGAATCTTTTTTTGGATTACATCCATTATCTCAAGTTTTCGATCAAACCAATCCATTGAGCCAAATAGTTCATGAAGGAAATGGAGTTCTTTGGGTCCTGGAGGATTGACGGCGCGAACTGCTAGTTTTCGGATACGGGATATCCATCCTAGTAACTATGGGACGCATTTGTCCTATTGACACCTCTGAAGGAATCAATGTCGGACTTATTGGATCCTTGGCAATTCACGCAAGGATTGGTCGTTGGGGGTCTATAGAAAGTCCATTTTATGAAATTTCTGAGAGATCAAAAAGAATACGAATGCTTTATTTATCACCACGTAGAGATGAATACTATATGGTAGCGACGGGAAATTTTTTAGCACTGACTCGAGGTATTCAGGAGGAGCAGATTGTTCCAGCTCGATACCGTCAAGAATTTCTGACTATTGCATGGGAACAGGTTCATCTTCGAAGTATTTCCCGTTCCAATATTTTTCTATTGGAGCTTCCCTCATTCCTTTTATCGAGCATAATGATGCGAATAGAGCTTTAATGAGTTCTAATATGCAACGTCAAGCAGTTCTCTTTCTCGGTCCGAAAAGTGCATTGTTGGAACTGGATTGGAACGCCACGTGGCCTTAGATTCGGGAGTTCCGCTATAGCCGAACACGAGGGAAAGATCGTTTATAATGATACTGATAAGATTATTTATTTGGAAGTGGAATGCTCTAAGTATTCCATTAATTATATATAAACGTTCCAACAAAAATACTTGCATGCATCAAAAATCCCAGGTTCAGAAAGGTAAATGCGTAAAAAAAGGACAATTTTAGCAGATGGTGCTGCTACAGTTGGTGGTGAACTCGCTTTGGGAAAAAACGTATTAGTAGCTTATATGCCATGGGAAGGTTACAATTCTGAAGATGCTGTACTCATTAGTGAGCGTCTGGTCTATGACGATATTTATACTTCTTTTCACATACGGAAATATGAATTCAGGACTCATGTGACAAGCGATGGTCGTGAAGAATCACTAATAAAATTCCACATCTAGAAGGGCTATTTACTCCGAATTTAGACAAAAATGGAATTGTCATTCTGGGATCTTGGGTAGAAACGGGGCGATATTTTAGTGGGTAAATTAACGCCTCAAATGGCAAAAGAATCCTCCTATGCCCCCGGAAGATAGATTATTACGAGCTATACTTGGGATTCAGGTATCCACCTCAAAGGAAACTTGTCTAAAACTACCTATAGGTGGTAGGGGCCGAGTTATTGATGTGAGATGGATCCAGGGTTCTAGCTATAATCCAGAAACGGTTCAGATATATATTTCACAGAAACGTGAAATCAAAGTAGGTGATAAAGTGGCCGGGAGACATGGAAATAAAGGTATCGTTTCAAAGATTTTGTCTAGACAGGATATGCCTTATTTGCAAGATGGAAGACCCGTTGATATGGTCTTCAATCCATTAGGGGTCCCTTCTCGAATGAATGTAGGACAGATATTGGAATGTTCACTCGGGTTAGCTGGGAGTATGCTAAATAGACATTATCGAATAGCACCTTTGATGAGAGATATGAACAAGAGGCTTCCAGAAAACTTGTGTTTTCTGAATTATATGAGGCTAGTAAACAAACATCGAATCCATGGATATTTGAACCTGAGTATCCGGGAAAGAGCAGAATATTTGATGGAAGAACAGGGAATCCTTTTGAACAGCCCGTTATAATAGGAAAGCCTTATATCTTGAAATTAATTCATCAAGTTGATGATAAAATACATGGACGTTCCAGTGGACATTATGCACTTGTTACACAACAACCCCTTAAAGGAAGGGCCAAAGGGGGAGGACAACGGGTAGGCGAAATGGAGGTTTGGGCTCTCGAGGGGTTTCGGTGTTGCTCATATTTTACAGAGATGCTGACTTATAAATCGGATCATATTAAAGGTCGTCAAGAAGTACTTGGAACTACAATTATTGGAGGAACAATACCGAAACCTGTAGATGCTACAGAATCGTTTCGATTGCTCGTTCGAGAACTACGATCTTTGGCTCTGGAACTGAATCATTTCCTTGTATCTGAGAAAGACTTTCAGATTCAAAGGAAGGAAGTTTAATTGGACTGAATCGAATTTTTATTTTATGATTGATCAGTATAAACATCAACCACCTTCGAATTGGATCAGTTTCTCCTGAACAAATAAGTGCTTGGGCAAAAAAAATCCTACCCAATGGAGAAATAGTTGGGGAGGTAACAAAACCCTATACTCTTCATTATAAAACCAATAAGCCTGAAAAAGGTGATTATTTTGTGAAAGAATTTTGGGCCTATAAAAAGTGGAATTTGTGCTTGTGGAAATTATCGAGTAATCGGAGATAAAAAAGACCAACCAAAATTTTGTGAAAAATGCGGAGTAGAATTTGTTGATTCTAGGATACGTAGATATCAAATGGGGTATATCCAATTAGCATGTCCTGTAACCCATGTGTGGTATTTGAAACGTCTTCCTAGTTATATCGCGAGCCCTTTTAGATAAACCTCTTAAAGAATTAGAGAATCTAGTATACCGCGATGTGTGATTTGATAAAAATTCTTATTGTACAGATTTCGAATGATAAACTGTCATTCCAGTCAATTAAATGGGAATGTCCTATATCTGGCATGTCTCTTGGATGAGTAACATGAAGCTCAGAATTCATGGGTGTATTGAATACTCCCCCAATCAAAAAGGGAATTGGTCTATGGTCAATTCAGTAACAAATAACTATTTACTGTATGTACCTTGTGAAAAAAAAAAATACTTTTTTGTGGAATTCATTATTCCATCTCTTTTTTTTTTTTTAAAGAACCTCAAATTATGTTCAAAGAATAAAATATATCATGATTGCAGAAGTTTATCTATCGCATATAGGCTTTAAGACATCCGTGGCAGACCCGTCGAGGTGACGTCTTGACCTAAAAGATCGAACGGTATGATACATAGACAAAGAAATCTCTTATGAATTCGAGGATATTTCCTTTTTTATTAGAATTTCATTTTAGAGGATTCCTCGTTCGAAGGGAGGTAGACTACTCAAGAATTTTACATTTTATTTCTGTCTTAATTTCGAATTGGATAAAAATTCAGAAAAAAAGAAGAATGTATCAATGAAATGTTGCTTGGTCTTTATTGATAACTTGAGTAAAGAGTAAACCTTTTTGATTTTAGATTAGAGGTTTCCAAATTGGAAAGCGGAACCCTTTCTTTATCTTTAATTGTGTGCAAATACTCTTAGCCGGATGAGAGGAACCCTCATGTCCGATTTTAAAGGGGGCGATCCATCTTATTGGATCCTATCCAAATTTTTCTTTTGCTAGGCCCGTAGTTAAAAAACCAACTTTCTTACGATTACGAGGTTCATTCGAATATGAAATCCAATCCTGGAAAGACAGTATCCCACTCTTTTTTTGATACTCAAGGTTTCGATACATTTCGAAATAGAGAAATTTCTAGTGGAGCGGGTTGCTATACGACAACAATTAGTTGATCTGGATTTAAGGAATTATTATGGATTCTTCGTTGCTAGAATGGAAAAGAATTAGGAAAAGAGGGGTCCAATGACAAATGGAAAAATCAAAAAGTTCGAAGAAGAAAGAATTTTTTTGGTTCGACGCATGGGATTAGCTAAGCATTTTCTCCTAACAAATATAGAACCAGAATGGATGGTTTTATGTCTCTTACCAGTTCTTCTCCCGAATTGAGACCAATTATTCAAATAGATGGCGGTAAACTAATGAGTTCGGAAATTAATAAACTCTATAATAATAGTTATCTTTCGGAACAATACTCTTATTGAGCTATTAAGAACAAGTGGATTTACACCAGCGGAATTAGTAATGTCTCAAGAAAATTGTACAAGAAGCCGTGGATGCACTTCTTGATAATGGAATCCGCGGACAACCGATGAGGGACGGTCATAAGAAAGTTTACAAATCGTTTTCCGATATAATTTCGGGCAAAGAGGGAAGATTTCGAGAGACTCTTCTTGGAAACGAGTTGATTATTCGGGCGTTCTGTAATTGTCGTAGGTCCATTACTTTCATTACATCGATGTGGATTGCCCCCGAAATAGCAATAGAGCTATTTCAGACATTTCTAATTCGTGGTTTAATTCGAAAACCATATTGCTTCGAACATAGGAGTTGCTAAGAGTCAAATCCGGGAAAAAGAACAATTGTATGGAAATACTTCACGAAGTTATGCGGGACATCAGTATTGCTGACATAGAGCGCCTACTTTGCAAAGATTGGGCATACAGGCATTTCAACCCATTTTAGTAGAAGACGTGCTATTTGTTTACATCCATTGGTGTGTAAGGGATTCAACGCAGACTTTGATGGGGATCAAATGGCTGTTCATGTGCCTTTATCTTGGAGGCTCAAGCAGAAGCTCATTTACTTATGTTTTCTACTACGAATCTCTTGTCTCCGACTATTGGGGATCCTATTTCTGTACCAACTCAAGATATGCTTATTGGACTT
>CAWUDS030007182.1:0-10513 GCA_963859935.3 Lathyrus sativus
TATTGGGCCTGGGTAATGTTTTCGACCCAGTTGGGTTATGACCCGAATTTGCTTTCTTTTTAAAGGAAAAATACTCGTGTTACTGTTCACCTAATTACATTTTCACGAAAAATACATTCGGAGCTTTGAGAGAACCATGGAGAGCTAATTCCTTAGAGTCATTCTGCTGTAATCGCGTTCCAACGCTTTGAGGTTTTTACTTTATCAATCTAATTCGTTTCTATTTCAAGACTATTCTATGAATTGCCTTTGCTTAATCTGTTATTTTATAGAATTGTTTTGATTAAATTCGTATGATTGCATCCTTAGCTTTTATTCGCCGTTACGTCGCTTTGTCGTTAGTTCGTGTTTGCTTAATTCACGAAAACTTAATCCGTTTGCTTAATTTGGAATATAGGATTGGTAATCTAGTTTATGTCTTTTGCGCTTGTTAATTGACATAGAAATCGAATAGAGATCGAAATCGCTTAGGAAATTGGTAAGGTAGAAACCCGTGATAAGCCGGAACCGAAAACAGTAGATTGACTTATTTTGATAATCACTTATTTTAACCGCTTAATTGCATTTTCGTTATTTATCCGATCAGAAACCAAACCAACTCCCCCTCCATTCCGAATTTGGTAGATTAATCACATAAAAGAATCCTTGAGACGATATCCGAGTTGAATTGTCGCTGTATTATGTTTTCATCAAAAACACTCGTTCTAATCCGCGCGCGACAGCTGATCAATGAGCTAGGCCCTCCACGACGGAGAGATGGATTGGGCCGACCCCGTGTGATGAGCGGGACAGAGCAATATCTATATCTATATCTATATATATATATATATATATATATATATATATATATATATATATATATAATATATATATATATATATATATATATATATATATATATATATATATATATATATATATATATATATATATATATATATATATATATATATATATATATATATATATATATATATATATATATATATATATATATAATATATATATATATATATATATATATATATTATATATATATATATATAAGTATCTTAATCGGTTGAGTAAGTAAATAAAATAATTAATTATATTTAATATTTAATTATTTAATTGAATATATGCTTAAATATAAGTGGATGTCAAGATAATTCATTTCGAAATAATGAGAATTTTAAATGATTATCATTCTATATATAGGCTATGATCTCAAATATATCATGCTATAAGAAAATTATCTCTTTTTCTCCCCATTCGAAGAGTTTTCAAGACATTACGAGTACCGGTTGAGAAAAATCCACAAGCCAACCAGTGTCAAACACTTGTCTCTACACTTTTCTATTTAAGAATTATCGTTGTCATTGTCTAAAAATCTTTCTCATTATATTCGTCAAGGTATTCCTATAATCATTAATATCAAAATGTCATAGATCCTAAGGTTTGTGTCCATGGGGAGACGCTTAAGCGCTCCCGGCGTGATGAATGATCAGTGCATATTTATGCACTTTCTCCTATATTTTTACTTAGGCATTTCTTTACTTTATCTTGATTATTTTTATGTTTTATTTTGTTTTTTTATTTTATTTTATTTTTGGTTTAATTTGATTTCCGCACTTATTTTTCAGCTTTAGCAGTCTGCACGGAAACGATCATAACTGGAGTTCCGGGAATCCGTTTGAGGCGTTCTTAAAATCGCCGGAAAGCTAAGAGAGAGAGCTACGACTTTCGTGTTGGAGTCGAAGTCAGATTCGGAGCCAAAATTCCAGAATTCCGTTTGAAGTTACATCATTAGAATTTAATTTTAGTGTTGGGTCATGTATTGGGCCTGGGTTATGTTTTCGACCCAGTTGGGTTATGACCCGAATTTGCTTTCTTTTTAAAGGAAAAATACTCGTGTTACTGTTCACCTAATTACATTTTCACGAAAAATACATTCGGAGCTTTGAGAGAACCATGGAGAGCTAATTCCTTAGAGTCATTCTGCTGTAATCGCGTTCCAACGCTTTGAGGTTTTTACTTTATCAATTTAATTCGTTTCTCTTTCAACACTATTCTATGAATTGCTTTTGCTTAATCTGTTATTTTATAGAATTGTTTTGATTAAATTCGTATGATTGCATCCTTAGCTTTTATTCGCCGTTACGTCGCTTTGTCGTTAACTCACGTTTATAATTCGTGTTTGCTTAATTCACGAAAACTTAATCCGTTTGCTTAATTTGGAATATAGGATTGGTAATCTAGTTTATGTCTTTTGCGCTTGTTAATTGACATAGGAATCGAATAGAGATCGAAATCGCTTAGGAAATTGGTAAGGTAGAAACCCGTGATAAGCCGGAACCGAAAACAGTAGATTGACTTATTTTGATAATCACTTATTTTAACCGCTTAATTGCATTTTCTTTATTTATCCGATCAGAAACCAAACCAACTCCCCCTCCATTTCGAATTTGGTAGATTAATCACATAAAAGAATCCTTGAGACGATATCCGAGTTGAATTGTCGCTGTATTACGTTTTCATCAAAAACACTCGTTCTAATCCGCGCGCGACAGCTGATCAATGAGCTAGGCCCTCCACGACGGAGAGATGGATTGGGCCGACCCCGTGTGATGAGCGGGACAGAGCAATATCTATATCTATATCTATATCTATATCTATATCTATATCTATATCTATATCTATATCTATATCTATATATATATATATATATATATATATATATATATATATATATATATATATATATATATATATATATATATATATATATATATATATATATATATATATATATTATAATATATATATATATATATATTATATATATATATATATATATATATAATATATATATATATATATATATATATATATATATATATATATATATATATATATATATATATATATATATATATATATATATATATAATATATATATATATAATATATTATATATATATATATATATATATATATATATATATATATATATATATATATATATATATATATATATATATATATATATATATATATATATATATATATATATATATATATATATATATATATATATATAAGTATCTTAATCGGTTGAGTAAGTGAATAAATAATTAATCATATTTAATATTTAATTATTTAATTGAATATGTGCTTAAATATAAGTGGATGTCAAGATAATTCATTTCGAAATAATGAGAATTTTAAATGATTATCATTCTATATATAGGCTATGATCTCAAATATATCATGCTATAAGAAAATTATCTCCTTTTCTCCCCATTCGAAGAGTTTTCAAGACATTACGAGTACCGGTTGAGAAAAATCCACAAGCCAACCAGTGTCTGTCGCTACTGCGAAAATCGGCGCCGACTTGACAGGAGAGTCGCCACCGTGCGTTATTTATCCCTAGAGCGGGAAAGGAAACGCTCGAAGTAAACCTCGCAAAGACGGGAAAAGGTATGGTCATCGCAACCAAAACCTGGATTCGGGAGTCGGTTACGCAAGGGGAAGGTATTAGCACCCCTCACGTCCATCGTACTCGATGGGATCCACGCTTGGTGTTTATAAGGAAAAAGGTGTATTATCTATCTACGCTAATGGTCGGTCTGAAAAGAAAAGAAAAGGACAGGACTCGACAGAACATACGGTGTTCTGGGCCTACGTACTCCCTCGTGCAATGGGAGAGTCAGAGTCAACGTAGTTCGACTACCTACGTCTAAACGGGGGAAAGGTTGCTCGCCAGGACATCGCGTCCTGTGCCGACGTACTTCCACACAGCATGGAAGATCAGAGCAAACGTAGTATGACTAACTACGGCTAAACAGGGGGGCTCTCACACGGCAGTGAGAAAACAAACTGATCCTAAAGGTTCGGGAACCTACAACTACGATATGGTCTCAAATGCACTCGGACAAGAGAAAAGGGATAACAATTAGTCGTCAGCGGGAAAGTCTCGATCGCACAGCCGCGAGAGAACAAAGGTTAGTTGTTAGTGTTCTCGCTAGGATATCGCATCCTATGCCTACATATCCTCGTCTGGTACAAGGAATCAGAGCAGCTGTAGTTCAGCTAACTACGACACAAGCTACTCAAAAGCTCCTACTGAAAGGAAAGGGAAAAGACACCCTAAAACTATGACTAAAGAGGGGAATCCACCTATTGATATCATGCCTGGTTGACCATCCTAGTGTCTATCATAACAACTCCGCAGTGGAGAAGTCAGAGCTCCTAAGGGATCATGGCAACAGGACTAAACGACAAACAAGAAATACTGCAAAATAAAGAAATACTGAAAATATGCATGAATGCAACAACTAAACAAACAAGGCGCAAAGGCCGCAAACCACAAAGGCAAGGGAGCTCAGCTCTACCAAATACCAACAAGCAAAGCCACTCAATAACAAACAAGCAGAAGGAGGACCACCTCAACTTCTCATGCACACAAAGTCTACTTCTAAGATGCACCTACCTCAGAACTATCTAGATGAATTCCTAAGTCTAATGCAACACAACACCATACAAGTCAAACAACATAAAGAGAAGGCTAGCTAACCTGACATACCTCTATCCACAAAACAAGAAACTAACCCTGAGCAGGGCCCCTAAACAAAACCCTAATCTATCCCTGAACAAAACTCTATGCAACACCTAAACAAAACTCTAAGCAAAACTCTAATCAAAACCCTAAGCAAGAGGAGTCAATCCCCTGTCTCCAAGCTTCAGAACAAGCTTACCAGAGAAAAGGGAGCTAAGCAGACAAACTCATAGTGCCTTCCTCAGGAAAGTACCAGGAGGTTACCACTCAGGAGTCATATCCTATGCGGCTCGACAACTGTGATCAGTTTACATTCCTCCTCAGGAGAAACTAAACCCACATGAAGGCTCCGGCATCACTGGATACTTGAGAAATCCTAGATAAACTAAGGAACTAAGTGAGCAGACCCATAGGACCTTCCTCAGGAAAGTACTAGGAGGCTGACACTTAGGAATCGTATCCTACGTGGCTCAACAACTGTGATCAGTTTACATTCCTCCTCAGGAGAAATTAAACTCACAAGTTGGCTCCAACATCATTGGATACTTGAGAAATCCTAGATAAACTAAGGAACTAAGTGAGCAGACCCATAGGACCTTCCTCAGGAAAGTACTAGGAGGCTGACACTTAGGAGTCGTATCCCATGTGGCTCAACAACATGTGATCAGTTTACATTCCTCCTCAGGAGAAATTAAACTCACAAGTTGGCTCCAACATCATTGGATACTTAAGAAAGAGGTGAGAAGAAAGAATGAAAGTCGTTCATAGTGCCTTCCTCAGGAAAGTACCATAAACTCCCTTCAAACTTCAGGATCTTGAACCTCACAAACAGAGAACAAGCTCCTAGACTAAGCCTCAATCCAATGCATCCTTGCAAGCTCCAACAGGACTTCATCCAGCCTCTATCTTCAAGAAGAAACCACAGACCCTCAAACCACAAGAAACTAACTCTGGAGTTCAACCACAGTTGAACTTCAAAGTTAGAAGCCATCAAGACTTCTCCTATCCTCCAGCTCAGACTAAAACAATATTAGAACATCCTACAAAAATCTATCAAAAATCTATGGGAAACCTACATGGCTCTATGACAACATACTAAAAAAAATCAGAACAAAATTCAATACCAGATGATAGAACTAAAATCAACAAAGCAGACATATCCACAAACCAATTATTAATATCAAAACAATACAAAAAATGCAATTAAAATGAAAATGCATGATTAAGCTAATGTTTTTGTACTATAAAATTCTACATTGAATTACGAGTCTACAAAAAAAAGAATGGAATTATTTGATTAAACCTACTATTTTTTATGAATTTTCTAAAATGTATTAAACTAACAGATTAAAAAAACAATTAAAACATAACACATGAAGGGGGTGCAAACAGCAAGTTATTCTAGTTGTTTCAAGATTTGGGCCAGAGATGGGGGGTGCGCTCAGCACTTAGTGCAAGGCCCATCTAATATTGCTTTCAGCATTTCCAAAAAAAACCAAAAGGGGGTACGCATGAGGAAATGAGGGAGTACGTTCAGTAAACAAGGCCCGACCCAAATGAATCAGAAACCCTAGGTATATAAACTATCCCTCACCCAAAAAACGCCCTCACTGTTCACATTACTCCCATCTGCGCCGTTTCGCCTCTCCACCTCTCTCTGAACCTCTCATCTCCTTCTCAAGAACTCTCAACCAAAATCAAACACAAACTCAGCAACACCATCAATCTATGCCTCAAACACACTCAAACTCTAACAATCCTAAATCAGCCTCAAACAAATCATCAAAATCAAACCAAATCTCAGCATCATACATTCAAACTACGCATCAACCAATTCCTCAAAACCCTAGCCATTCTATAAATCAGTGAAAACAATGCAATCTGAAGCTATAGAACATGCAACGAGTTTCAGAAAGCACACCTGGAGATGAATCTGGAGCGAACTGGAGCGTATTGGAGAACGAAAATCCTTCAATGAAGATCCAAGCCGTTTGCAGGAGAATTTGTGGTTGATGAACGCGTATGAAGATGAAGCAAAAGGACCTGGAATGTTCTTGAGGAAGTTCGTTGAAGGATATTTGTTGAAGATGGAGAACAACTTTCTTGATGAAGTTGTGGAGGAGATCGGAGACGATCTGGAGATTCTGGAAAGAAACTTGAAGAAGACGTTCTTGAAGATTCTGAGAAACGTATGAACACTATGAAAGTACCATGAATCTTGATGATGAAGTTCTGGCTGGAAATTGAGAGATCTTTGAAGATCTTGAAGGAGCTCGTTGAAGATGACGATTCTGAAACATCTAGTTTTTCCGGCGAGATGCGAACGGAGGGGATCGGAGACGATCGGAGGGAAAAAATGGATTTCTGGAGATTTCTGGGTATTTGGGGTTTCCGGCGAAGAAGACGGTGGCCGGAAATCAGTTGCGGCGGTCGGAGTTAGTTGTTAGGGTTGTTGCATGGCCGGCGGCGGGATGTTCCGGCGAGTGTGTGGGAGAGACAAGTGGCGATGGGTAGGCTTGCATGTGCAATGCGTGGCAAACATGCACAGAGAGAGAGAGAGAGAAAGTGGTGGCCAGCTGGGGGCGACGTGGCGTGAGCAGGAGAGAGAGTCTGAGTTGTGTGGTGGCTCCCTCCTGAGTGCAACATGTGGCGCCCTTCTTATAGTGACAAGTGTCACTCCCTGGACCAAAAACTGACCAAAAACTGGACTGAATAGCAAATTGGGCCTCCAAAAAAAGTGCCTCCTGGGCCCAACGAAAAATGCTGATTAAAACCTGAAAATTGAATTAAAACACTAAATCTGATTATATCTAATTAAAATCAATTAATACCTAATTAGCTAATGACTAATTCTAATTAACTAAATGCAGATTAACTATCCTAATTGACCTAAACATGATTAAAATCCTAATTAACCTGATTACCCTAATTAAATCTAAAAAAAATGATTAAAAATCTAATTACCTCTATATTAAACCAAAAGATTAAAACTCTACTAATTCCTATAACATCTCTATTTAATTTCTATAAAATTCTATTAAAATTCTAATAAACTCTATACTATTTATTTAAAACTATTAAAAACTACTATTAATAAAAGAAAAACTATATTCCCCTTTTCTCTTTATTATTCTAAAAAACAATTAAAACTATTTAAAATCTTTTATATTCTAAAAAATGGCAAAAAACTATTAAATCTATTTTAAAAATCTATATAAAATTCTAAAAAGAGATTTAAACTATTTAAAATTCTAAAAATCTATTTAAATCCTAAAAATGATTAAAATGCCTATTTAAAATCCACAAGAGTCTACTAAAACCCTAAAAATGCAGACAAATGAAAATGACCACCATAAAAGAGCGCGCGAGACCAGATCGAATCGAACAGAGAACCCCGGGTATCAGAATATCCCAAAATCACTATGCAAGCTAAAAAATCACCGAGGAGCGCACAATTTCCCGAAAATAAAACCCTGATGATCTGGACTGGATCTGCCATATCTGATAGACGAAAACCAAGTTGTAACCCTGATATCCTCTGTCTGTGCACAAATATCATGCGTCTGATTTGTGAATATGAATTTAAACCACGAGTCAGATAGGAGAATCGGTTGGTCAAATTTTAGGGTGCAACAGCTGCCCCTATTCAAGCGACTTGGACCTGAAGGGTTTGAAGAGCGCTCAGCCTTCAAACATTCAGAGGTACGAGACGGTTGAATACAAATAACCCGAAAATTTTCCAACCGCGAGCATATACTGCAAACTGCTTGGGGAATAAAATCCTGAACCGAGTCCAGTCATTACGGCGACAAAACTGATCAATCATCTGATAAGAAAATCCTGATTTTAACGCCAATTACTTGTGATACCGTATACAACAAACCCTAGGGTCGCAACAAAACACCTGATCCTTTCACATTGCCTACTGATAGGCAGGAAGAGAAATATACTCACCTCGTCCAAAGATGGACGGGAAGACACCCTGAATGATACTCACATCGTCTAAGGGTAGACGGGATCATCCTGATTGATGAAACAAATCAATTCACATCGTCTAAGGATAGACGGGAAGAAATAATCTCCATACTCACATCGTCTAAGGGTAGACGGCAAGACACCATTAATCTCCATACTCACATCGTCTAATGATAGACGGAAAGACACCATTAATCTCCATACTCACATCGTCTAATGATAGACGGAAAGATACCATTAATCTCCATATTCATATCGTCTAAGGGTAGACGGAAAGATACCATTAATCTCCATATTCACATCGTCTAAGGGTAGACGGCAAGACACCATTAATCTCCATATTCACATCGTCTAAGGGTAGACGGGATCATCCTGATTGATGAAACAAATCAATATTCACATCGTCTAAGGATAGACGGGAGGAAATAATCTCCATACTCACATCGTCTAAGGGTAGACGGCAAGACACCATTAATCTCCATATTCACATCGTCTAAGGGTAGACGGGATCATCCTGATTGATGAAACAAATCAATATTCACATCGTCTAAGGATAGACGGGAGGAAATAATCTCCATACTCACATCGTCTAAGGGTAGACGGCAAGACACCATTAATCTCCATATTCACATCGTCTAAGGGTAGACGGGATCATCCTGATTGATGAAACAAATCAATATTCACATCGTCTAAGGATAGACAGGAGGAAATAATCTCCATACTCACATCGTCTAAGGGTAGACGGCAAGACACCATTAATCTCCATATTCACATCGTCTAAGGGTAGACGGGATCATCCTGATTGATGAAACAAATCAATATTCACATCGTCTATGGATAGACGGGAAGAAATAATTTTCAAAGAACCATGTCGTCAATAAGAATCGACAATCACGAAAACTGAACATTCTTCAAAGAGCCTCGATATCAATAAGGATTGACGGTCAGAAAAGTCCCTCTTGAAACGTCATCTCCTCCAATAAACCGAAAGAAAACCACTATCCGAAATATCGTTTTGAAACCCACCATCAATCAAAGATAGCCGGAGAAGACTCGCTGGGGAAACACCCCATCTGTACGATCTAACAAATAAGAAACCCGCTGAACAATAACCTGAAACTTCACATCGTCTACTGATAGACGGAAAGAAAAGCCACTTGCTAGAGAAACCCCGTCTTGAACCCCACTGAAAATCTCCCAAAACTTCACATCGTCTGCTGATAGACGGAAAGAAAACCACGTTCAAACTCAAGACGTCTAATGATAGACGGAGAAATCCACTTATTGGAGGAACACATCGTCAATATGAATTGACGGGAAGAAAAGCCGGTCGATACCAGATGACTGATTGATCAAAACACGACTATTGTATGATCTGAGATACAAATAAACCGCTGAATCGTCTGAACACTGCTGCTGGGTAAATGCCCCTGTACTAATCACAGAGTAATTCACGCGCCCTGTGAGGCTGGTAAAAAATCCGACTTATGCTTCGTATGCATATGCATATGCTTTAATCTTTCTATGGCGTAATGCTCCATTCAGGATGGAAATGCTACGCATTTTGAAAATGACATGCAAATATGATGCAAATATGATGATGCATGTAATATGCTAATGCAGGCTCGAGCTGCTGGAGAAAACTGGGTACAGAAAATCACTTCAGCAATATAAATGCTGAAGACGAAGCCAACTCCGCTGGGGATAAACCGGATATCACAGGATTATCCCAGCAAAACAAATGCTAGGGGGAGTGAAATCAACTCCGCTGGGGATATTGGGAACTTAACCGAACGCCTCGACGAAGTAATACCCTACTGGGGAATATAACTCCGCTGTGAAATAGCAGATGTGTTGAATATGATTGGACTCCTCTGGGGATAGCCCACTTGTACCAACGACGAATTGGACTTTGCTGGAGAAAATGGACGGAGTTTTCCTGCGTACTGATGAAGCTCGGATTTGGAAACCGATGCGCCAACACGGATGGGCCTCACAGTG
>CAWUDS030007183.1:0-14751 GCA_963859935.3 Lathyrus sativus
ATCGCCAACACGGATCTATGCTTTTGGGCTACCTGTGATGGGTCAGGTACAACTGACGCTGGAAAACACTCTGTCTGAATACGCAGCCTTTTAGTGGAGGAGTCAATGGATAGTGACATGACTTCCCGCATTCGTCTCGCTCTCGAAAATTGGCTGCATCTGCTCGAACGACTCTGAATAACCCTGCTGATACGGAGAAGACCAATTCTTTCGCTTCTGATATGCCCCAGCCTACGGGGCCTCTGTGGGGATAGTCCTCGAAAGGAAATCTGACAATCTGAGCCCTGATGGTCTGATATGAAATGCCCCAGCGTTCTGAATTTCGGAGAGATACTTCCCCTCAAATGCTTCTCGAATAAAGAACTTCTGCGCTCTTACGATGGCCTGCCCCTGACTGCAATGACCTTGCCCCTGATTATTTGATTTAGAGTAGTGCCCCTGACTACGCCGTATTTGCCTGAATCTCAACCTGATTGCCCCAGGATGACTAACTTCGAAAGGCTGACTTGACTGGGGATTACGATAATAGCTTGCCCCTGCTCTCGGAACATTTGGGCGCTCTGTATTCTATCCTGAACATACATTTGCACTGTAGGAAACTTTTCTGCTGTCAAGCGCTCACTCGCAAGTAAAACAAGTTGTTCTGCGTAAAAGATGTATTAATGCAACACATATGACAGCTTTGACATCCAATCTGTTCACTGGGAAAAGGAAAAACAGTTTATGGCATATAATGCACAACTTTTATCAAGAATATCAACATCAGTACCAACATGGTAAGAAGAACCCTTTTAGGAGTCAGAATCGACGCGACCTTTACCGAAGTATGCTTTCGAAACAACCTGCTTCAATTAGGACTTTTGAAGGTTGTAACGTGGTCAGGTTCATGGTTTTGAAAGAAAGGATAAAGGCTCACAGTTTGTTTTAACCCACCCATTCTCCTTGATGTTCTCCCATCCTACGTTCAGCTAATTCGACCTTAGCGCTCACCTCTCAGAGGCTGAAAGATAGGAATGATAGTTCGAGAAACTTTTGGATTTTGGAGTGACAGCCACTCACTCTTTCGTCTTTGACACTTGTGGTCACACGACTCATATTTCCTTTTAGGATTTTTCTTTTGTCATCTTTTCATCTTTTTTTTTTCTCATACCCCTAACTTTTGCCTGGACCCGACTCCTTTTGAGTTTCTTTTGATTTTTTTTTTAGTCCAGCGGGATGCCCTCATTTTTGCCTAAGTCATTTGTTTTGAAGTTTTCTTGACTCAGCGGGCTTTTGATTCTTTTTTTTTTCGCTTTCTCTTTTTTCGAACGAGTCATGTGACGCCTGTTGCCTGACTCTTTGGGGAACGATGTGACTGTCTTACTCTTGATTTAACCATTGTAGTTTTTTAGGCACGACCTCTAGGGACGTGATTGATCCTCGAACGGACACTCCTTTTGCAATTTGGACGCTCGGTCAAATTAGCTAACACCTACCCTGCCCCAGGTTAAGATTGAGGGTTTTTCATTCACAGAAAGAAACTCCTACTACAAGGCTCAAAGGGGTTAACAAGGGATTATCTTCCTTATAGCTCCGGTGTTTAGGGATTTGAAACAATGCCTGTACATCATCAGCAGGTTTTATTTCAAAAGCATACAATCGGAATTTTGCATGTCGTTCATTTTCGTCATCCTCCCCAGATTCCTCTTAACCAAGCGTTGGACATTTGTAAAAACAATTAGTGAACACGAATGGATTCAATCAAAACATGCATATTTATTTCATTATCATCAATTGAATGAAAACAACAAGTTTTACAAACAAGATTGCAATTTCAAACAGGAAAGAAACTACAAATGTAAAGAAATGACAAGATAAAACAAGAAAAAATGCTAGCTTCCGAGAACCGGGCTTTCGCATCTGTCCTGCTGCTGAACCAGCTATCTTCACAATCAATTATTAGAGGCAACCCAATGCTGTCCTGATCTGCTTTCAACGACTCAACCAAATTATAGAGCCCCTCCTCCTTTATTTAGATGACTTTGGACCCTTCTTGCCCGAAGCTGATTGCTGCACTATCAAGTAGATCCTGCACTTTGTGCTTGAAAGCCAGACAATCTTCAATGTTGTGCCCTTGTGCTCCTGAATGGAAATCACAGCGCTCCTTGATATCATACCCTGCTGGAGGCGTACTTGTCAGCGGAGCTAACTTTCTCTTCTCAACCAACTGCAATCGTAGCAACATCTGAAGAAGCTCGGCATACGGCATCGGAGGCACCTTAAATACCCTCAATGGCTTCTGATTTTGAGCTTTTCGCTGATTGGGATACTGCTGACTCTTCCACTGTTGAGATCGTTGCTGTTGTTGCTGGTATCGGGTTGACTCTTGAACACCCTTCGTAGCAAATACAACATCGGTTTCTTGACTTTCACTGTACTGATCAAGACACTCTTTATGCTTAGCCATTTTATTTCTCAGATCTGCCCCAGGAATAGGCAACAGTTGTGGGCAGGGAAATTCTGACACCATGGAGTCCAGGATACGTTTCTGACCTACTGCAGCTTTAGAAACATCCGTCACCTTAGCATCGATTGAGACAGGAGCAATACGCACAGCTACGCCGCTCGGCGTGAATTCAATATCGTGCGAGTCAATCAGGTCTCGGACATTGTGCCTGAAAGCATGACAACCCTCGATGTCGTGTCCGAGTGCCCCGGAATGAAATTCACATTGCTTGCTGGCATCGTACCCATGAGGAAGCGCTCTCGTGGGTGGTTCCAACGTTCTCTTCTCAACCAGATTAAACCTCAATAAAGTCTGCAAGAGCTCAGCATATGTCGTAGGCGGTGCCTCAAATATTCTCTTTGTCTTCCCTTCCTGGATCCTCCGTGGAGCCGGATGCATCTTTGGTTGTACTCGCTCAGGTTCCATATGCACGGGTGGCGCGAGCTTCTTCATTGCGGCTTCGAATAGCTGATCATCCTCTTTCCTAAGCACATTCTTGACAACCTCCATGATCAAGCTCATTTGGGTCTTCAGCTGACTGTTCTCCTCTTTGAGGATCTTCTGCTCCAAACGCATCTCTTGCATGTCTCTCATCATCTGCCCCAGCTGGCTTCGGACTTCAATCAATTCAAACTGATTCTGTTCCATATCTCTGAAGGAATTCCTGCAACAAACTGGACGACAAGGAAATAAGACCCATGGTTCTGATGTACCTGTTTAAACGATAATGCAATGCGGAAAGCAAACACATATTCATAACAAGACAAAGAGAAACTCAAGCTATAAGCATACAGACGAACATCTCCCACACATGTACAACCAACAAAAGCATCACATAGGCACAAACGAGTACGAATACAATGACCCCAGCCAACAATCCTGGTGGTGGTCGACAGACACTAGTGCACAAAAGCTACACGGATTATGCAGGGAAAACAGATGCGACACCCGACACAGAAACCTCTAGAAACTTCTCCCCTATTCAACTGAACTCTCTGATTGACAATCTTCAGAGCACACACTTCCTGTGGAGTCTTCCATGACATTAACTGACGAACCCACACAACTGGAGGATGGGAAATCATTAATTTGAACAAAACCCTGAGGCGTGATGCAAATACGGCTAGAGTCTAACAGATCTTGAACCTGGCTTCTAAGCACCTTACAGTCATTGGTTGAATGCCCCTGTGTCCCAGCATGGTACTCACAGCGGGCGCCGGCATCGAAACCTGGAGGATATGGTGGAATCACCGGCTTAGTCTCTTTCGGCACTATCAATCCACTTTTGACCAGATCTGGCAACAACTGACTGTACGACACTGGTAGCTGAGTAAACTGCCTTTCAGGCTTCCTTGGTCTCCGTGGAGCATGCTGACGCGATCGGCGGTAAGATGACCGTTGACTTGAAGTGTCTGAAAACCGATCCTGAGATGCTAGAGATTCTGAGACGGCGTCATCTCCTTCTTCCCACTCTTCTTGAGAACTGATAACTGACTCAATCTTATCAACTGGGACGTAAGGGACATCTCGAAACTTTCCACTCTTGAGTCCTCTCTCAACAAGCTCTCCCGTTCTCATCAGGCCCACAAATCTTGTGCAACCGAACAATTTGTCAAAATACTAGCCTTTCAGAGTGCCCAAGAAGATGTCAACCATTTCTCTTTCCGGAAGCGGTGGTTGAACACTAGCAGCCAATTCTTTCCATCTTCGCAAATACCCTCTGAATGATTCATTCTCCGCCTGAGACAATTCTTGCATATGTATGAGACTAGGAGCCAAATCCAGGTTGTAATCGTACTGCTTCATGAAAGCTCTGGCTAAATCCACCCATGATCGAATCTGATTACTCTCTAACTGCACGTACCACCTCAAGGATGCCCCAGTCAGGCTATACTGAAAGCAATGGATCATCAACTTGTCATTTCTCACAAACGAAGTCATCCTTCGACAGAACATCATCAAATGCAGCTTCGGACAGCCGTCTCCCGTGTACTTTTCGAATTCCGGCACTTTGAACTTGTACGGCAACACCAGATCAGGAACCAAACACATGTCTACAGCATCCAGGTTAACAGCATCTTTCAATTCCAAGGCTTTTATTCCTTCTTCCAACGCTCGGAGTCTTCTACCATTTTCAAGAGCTCTTGGATCTACTATCCCGGCCATTGGAATATCTCTCCGGTAATTCATCACAGGGAAAGCAACACCTTGATTGTTAGCAGGAGGATAACGTTCATTTCGGGCGACAAACTGCTCATGTCGATCTCGGTTCTCAACAGTAGGCTGCACAACTTGGTCTGTAGTAAGGTTGTTCGCTTGCGGGAAGCCTTCCATAGAATATACTGATGGTTGGACGCCATAGTAAACCTTGTCAAAGTGTTAGGAGCCTGGAAATTGCCTTCAGACATAGTTGCCAATTACCGGTAACTGACTACACTGCTTGATTCTGCTCAAATCTGCTTCAGCCCCTTGGTCGTCTTCAACACTCCACTCTTGCCTTAAACAGTCCCCCGAGAATCCCCCTCTGATGGAAACAAAAGCTGGATAAGTGCTCTGGCCTGCTAGAGAAATGCTATGCAATATGATTTATGCAAACAGAAATACAAAAAATGCTAACGTGCATGTGTGCATTGGAGATATTTCCCCTCCAATTCCAGTGTCAGTGGTAGCAAGACGAGATAAACCATAAAGACAATATTTAGAAAAACCCTCATATATTTATTGGAATATCAGTCTTGTCAAGAGGTTACATAACTATGCTCCATACAGCTGATATGATAAAGGAGGATCCCGGCCAACATGCCTGGTGGTGATCTCAACACAACAGAATACAAGAGAAAAATCAAGTACGGGTACGGTTGCGGAAGTCCTCAACCATCTTCTTCGTCTCTGCATGATCCGGTCGATAAATCAAGCCTTCTATCAACTGATCCCTTTTCCTGACCGTCCCCTGGATGTCTCTGACAAAGTCTTCCCAAGCCTTATCATTGGCACCATCCCCAGGTTTGGGTCTCTTGGCGTCTGCTCTATGCTGAAAATCCTCCAAATTCTTCACGGCATCAGCCAGCTTGCGCTCGGCCTCGTATCGGCGGCATGCTTCTTCTTCAAGCTCTTCAGTCTTCACTTTGACCTGTTCTTCTAACTGAGCAACCTGTGTCTTCATCTCTTCTTCCCGCTCTTTGCGCTTGGTCATAGTGAGATCCCAGTGCTCTCTGAACTTAGCTAGCTTCGTGTAGGCCCTTTCCAGCTCTTGCTTCTTAGTAGCCAGTACACTGCTAACTGAGTCTACATCTAACTCCAGACGCTTCTTGGTTTCAGTCAATTCCAATAACGTAGTCTTCAGATGTTTCAGAGTTTCAGCCTGTTGTTTAGAAAAATATCCTGTTTCAATCTTTTCATGACGAAGCTGGGCATTCTCCTGCTCTAAAGCTTCCTTAGCCTTTGCTAGCTCTTCTTTCTCCGCCATCAGCTGCTTGTATACCTGAATGTCCACTGTGGTAGGCTCCTCCACCGGAGAAGGATGCAATGGCTGAACCGCTGGATAAGGCATAAGGAATTTCGCAGCTCGCTCACGAATCCATTCCACATATGGGCCAGGAACTCGAATATCCCCTCTGCTACCTGAAGGCTTCCCTCTCTTGTGCAGGTTCTTCCATGCCTTCTCGAGCTTGGTCAGCATCTCTTTCCCTATTGCCCCAGTGAGATACAGAGATTCCTGTATCTCCTCGGGCTTCGGCGCTCCCTGAGGTACATACCCAAATTGCCTGATCAATAAGGAAGGGTTGTAATTGACACACCCTTTCCTTCCTATTAACGGGACATTCGGGAATCCTTCGCATTTGAGTATGACCTCACCTCCGAATACCTCTTCGTTGACCCACACCACATTCTCGGCAGTCAATCCCATCAAGCGCTCGGGCCATCCTAGAGAATCAATAGAGGTGACAAAAGGGCCTGACTTAGGCATATGACTGGTGAACCACCTGCACAGGAGAGGTACACAACAAGACACATTCCTTCCTCGCCGCTTTTCATTCTGGTAGTGGGTAGAATGGTGGATATCTCCCAGCAAAGTAGGAACTGGGTTCTTCGCAACCAAAATATGGAAGGCATCTGAGTCAACAAAATCAGGAATGTTCGGGAACAACACGATGCCATAAACACATACAGCAAGGATGACGTCAAAAACACCCCAGCCACCTTCCTTGGCATACTCCCGAGCCTTATCCACCAAGACATCCAACGGAAATCCCCATACATCTCCTCTTCTGATCATCTTCCCAGTCAGCTCAGACTCTCTCAAGCACAGGATGGCAGAAAGCTCAGCCAGATTAGGCTCGGCGTCCGTACGATAGAAAGGCATCTGCTCGCGGATCGGTATATCCAGAAGTGCAGAATACTCCTCCAGGGTAGGAGCCAAAACAAAGTCGGGAAATACGAAACACCTGAGCTCCGCATCATAAAACTGTAGCAGGGTATAAATGCCGCTGATCTCGTAGGCCGATGGCTGATAAACATAGGTCAGAATCCTCCCATATCTCTTTCTGAAGTCACCCATTACCCTCTTCTTAGCAACAGTAATCAATTCTAACAAAAGACTGATATCCGGAGACGGAAACTTGTAGGGCAATACTCTCTTCGTGGCTTCCATGTCTTGCTAGGAACAGACACCAGAACAGGAAGGGAAAATATGTACCTGCAATACATACACGTTAGTTGAATGCAAATGGTAATGCAATGATGCAATATGATAAATAATGCAATCTGTGAACACAGGGGCTGTGCTGTAGCCTGAAGAGGAACATCTCTGTGATCAAGAACATAAAACCAACACGGTCACCAGAACCTCATGACACTGACTATCATCTGATACTCAAAATATCAATCCCCTGGTAAGAAAACCATCTGAACCTCTGTATCTGACGAGAAAACCATCTGATAATAGCATCAACCTCAGATAAGAAACCCATCTGACCCAGACAACACACCTGGAGATGAATCAAGAACACCATCTGATAACTACTGAATCATGGTTTCTGAAGGCCAGTTTTCCTGCAATAACCCAGTCCCCCTCACAGGTATGATGGACCTAATCCACGGACAAAGGCACGGCATCCTATGCGGTCATCAGCGTCACAGACTTTCATGAACGACGATACGATTCCCAGAAGGAGTGGCATCATCAAGTCATGAAGAGGCCTCACTTAGCTGACTTCCAAATGATCGGTCCCCAGAGTCGACAATCCTCACGTCTGGACTCCCCTCAGATCCTCAGGACCGGAAAGGAGCACCTCTGCGAGAACCTCGTCTGAGCGTAGATTTCATAGGGAACTGTGCCTGCTCAGCAGACAGGTTCGTCTACTACTCTCCACAACTATATCTAGGTGCATACTCAAGCCCAGGTCCGGCTTCTCACTCACAGTAACCTCCCTTGCCCACAGCAATAATCACAATAATATAATGCTGGAAAATAAATGCGGAAAGGTAAAGGTACAGAAAAGTAAAGTGCAGAAAAGTAAAACACAATATGCACAACACCCAACAAATAAACACCCAAGCGCTAGGATTGACTCGCGTAGGGGATGGGAAACGGTCCCAGCATAAGGGATGGGAAAAGTCCCTAGATTCTATAAGTCCCCAGCAGAGTCGCCAGTTGTCGCTACTGCGAAAATCGGCGTCGGCTTGACAGGAGAGTCGCCACCGTGCGTTATTTATCCCTCAGAGCGGGAAAGGAAACGCTCGAAGTAAACCTCGCAAAGACGGGAAAAGGTATGGTCATCGCAACCAAAACCTGGATTCGGGAGTCGGTTACGCAAGGGGAAGGTATTAGCACCCCTCACGTCCATCGTACTCGATGGGATCCACGCTTGGTGTTTATAAGGAAAAGGGTGTATTATCTATCTACGCTAATGGTCGGTCTGAAAAGAAAAGAAAAGGACAGGACTCGACAGAACATACGGTGTTCTGGGCCTACGTACTCCCTCGTGCAATGGGAGAGTCAGAGTCAACGTAGTTCGACTACCTACGTCTAAACGGGGGAAAGGTTGCTCGCCAGGACATCGCGTCCTGTGCCTACGTACTTCCACACAGCATGGAAGATCAGAGCAAACGTAGTTCGACTAACTACGGCTAAACAGGGGGGCTCTCACACGGCAGTGAGAAAACAAACTGATCCTAAAGGTTCGGGAACCTACAACTACAATCTGGTCTCAAATGCACTCGGACAAGAGAAAAGGGATAACAATTAGTCGTCAGCGGGAAAGTCTCGATCGCACAGCCGCGAGAGAACAAAGGTTAGTTGTTAGTGTGCTCGCTAGGATATCGCATCCTATGCCTACATATCCTCGTCTGGTACAAGGAATCAGAGCAGCTGTAGTTCAGCTAACTACGACACAAGCTACTCAAAAGCTCCTACTGAAAGGAAAGGGAAAAGACACCCTAAAACTATGACTAAAGAGGGGAATCCACCTATTGATATCATGCCTGGTTGACCATCCTAGTGTCTATCATAACGACTCCGCAGTGGAGAAGTCAGAGCTCCTAAGGGATCATGGCAGCAGGACTAAACGACAAACAAGAAATACTGCAAAATAAAGAAATACTGAAAATATGCATGAATGCAACAACTAAATAAACAAGGCGCAAAGGCCGCAAACCACAAAGGCAAGGGAGCTCAGCTCTACCAAATACCAACAAGCAAAGCCACTCAATAACAAACAAGCAGAAGGAGGACCACCTCAACTTCTCATGCACACAAAGTCTACTTCTAAGATGCACCTACCTCAGAACTATCTAGATGAATTCCTAAGTCTAATGCAACACAACACCATACAAGTCAAACAACATAAAGAGAAGGCTAGCTAACCTGACATACCTCTATCCACAAAACAAGAAACTAACCCTGAGCAGGGCCCCTAAACAAAACCCTAATCTATCCCTGAACAAAACTCTATGCAACACCTAGACAAAACTCTAAGCAAAACTCTAATCAAAACCCTAAGCAAGAGGAGTCAATCCCCTGTCTCCAAGCTTCAGAACAAGCTTACCAGAGAAAAGGGAGCTAAGCAGACAAACTCATAGTGCCTTCCTCAGGAAAGTACTAGGAGGTTACCACTCAGGAGTCATATCCTATGCGGCTCGACAACTGTGATCAGTTTACATTCCTCCTCAGGAGAAACTAAACTCACATGAAGGCTCCGGCATCACTGGATACTTGAGAAATCCTAGATAAACTAAGGAACTAAGTGAGCAGACCCATAGGACCTTCCTCAGGAAAGTACTAGGAGGCTGACACTTAGGAATCGTATCCTACGTGGCTCAACAACTGTGATCAGTTTACATTCCTCCTCAGAAGAAATTAAACTCACAAGTTGGCTCCAACATCATTGGATACTTGAGAAATCCTAGATAAACTAAGGAACTAAGTGAGCAGACCCATAGGACCTTCCTCAGGAAAGTACTAGGAGGCTGACACTTAGGAGTCGTATCCCATGTGGCTCAACAACATGTGATCAGTTTACATTCCTCCTCAGGAGAAATTAAACTCACAAGTTGGCTCCAACATCATTGGATACTTAAGAAAGAGGTGAGAAGAAAGAATGAAAGTCGTTCATAGTGCCTTCCTCAGGAAAGTACCATAAACTCCCTTCAAACTTCAGGATCTCGAACCTCACAAATAGAGAACAAGCTCCTAGACTAAGCCTCAATCCAATGCATCCTTGCAAGCTCCAACAGGACTTCATCCAGCCTCTATCTTCAAGAAGAAACCACAGACCCTCAAACCACAAGAAACTAACTCTGGAGTTCAACCACAGTTGAACTTCAAAGTTAGAAGCCATCAAGACTTCTCCTATCCTCCAGCTCAGACTAAAACAATATTAGAACATCCTACAAAAATCTATCAAAAATCTATGGGAAACCTACATGGCTCTATGACAACATACTAAAAAAAATCAGAACAAAATTCAATACCAGATGATAGAACTAAAATCAACAAAGCAGACATATCCACAAACCAATTATTAATATCAAAACAATACAAAAAATGCAATTAAAATGAAAATGCATGATTAAGCTAATGTTTTTGTACTATAAAATTCTACATTGAATTACGAGTCTACAGAAAAAAGAATGGAATTATTTGATTAAACCTACTATTTTTTATGAATTTTCTAAAATGTATTAAACTAACAGATTAAAAAAACAATTAAAACATAACACATGAAGGGGGTGCAAACAGCAAGTTATTCTAGTTGTTTCAAGATTTGGGCCAGAGATGGGGGGTGCGCTCAGCACTTAGTGCAAGGCCCATCTAATATTGCTTTCAGCATTTCCAAAAAAAACCAAAAGGGGGTACGCATGAGGAAATGAGGGAGTACGTTCAGTAAACAAGGCCCGGCCCAAATGAATCAGAAACCCTAGGTATATAAACTATCCCTCACCCAAAAAACGCCCTCACTGTTCACATTACTCCCATCTCCGCCGTTTCGCCTCTCCACCTCTCTCTGAACCTCTCATCTCCTTCTCAAGAACTCTCAACCAAAATCAAACACAAACTCAGCAACACCATCAATCTATGCCTCAAACACACTCAAACCCTAACAATCCTAAATCAGCCTCAAACAAATCATCAAAATCAAACCAAATCTTAGCATCATACATTCAAACTACGCATCAACTAATTCCTCAAAACCCTAGCCATTCTATAAATCAGTGAAAACAATGCAATATGAAGCTATAGAACATGCAACGAGTTTCAGAAAGCACACCTGGAGATGAATCTGGAGCGAACTGGAGCGAACTGGAGCGTATTGGAGAACGAAAATCCTTCAATGAAAATCCAAGCCGTTTGCAGGAGAATTTGTGGTTGATGAACGCGTATGAAGATGAAGCAAAAGGACCTGGAATGTTCTTGAGGAAGTTCGTTGAAGGATATTTGTTGAAGATGGAGAACAGCTTTCTTGATGAAGTTGTGGAGGAGATCAGAGACGATCTGGAGATTCTGGAAAGAAACTTGAAGAAGACGTTCTTGAAGATTCTGAGAAACGTATGAACACTATGAAAGTACCATGAATCTTGATGATGAAGTTCTGGCTGGAAATTGAGAGATCTTTGAAGATCTTGAAGGAGCTCATTGAAGATGACGATTCTGAAACATCTAGTTTTTCTGGCGAGATGCGAACGGAGGGGATCGGAGACGATCGGAGGGAAAAAATGGATTTCTGGAGATTTCTGGGTATTTGGGGTTTCCGGCGAAGAAGACGGTGGCCGGAAATCAGTTGCGGCGGTCGGAGTTAGTTGTTAGGGTTGTTGCATGGCCGGCGGCGGGATGTTCCGGCGAGTGTGTGGGAGAGACAAGTGGCGATGGGTAGGCTTGCATGTGCAACGCGTGGCAAACATGCACAGAGAGAGAGAGAGAAAGTGGTGGCCAGCTGGGGGCGACGTGGCGTGAGCAGGAGAGAGAGTCTGAGTTGTGTGGTGGCTCCCTCCTGAGTGCAACATGTGGCGCCCTTCTTATAGTGACAAGTGTCACTCCCTGGACCAAAAACTGACCAAAAACTGGACTGAATAGCAAATTGGGCCTCCAAAAAAAGTGCCTCCTGGGCCCAACGAAAAATGCTGATTAAAACCTGAAAATTGAATTAAAACACTAAATCTGATTATATCTAATTAAAATCAATTAATACCTAATTAGCTAATGACTAATTCTAATTAACTAAATGCAGATTAACTATCCTAATTGACCTAAACATGATTAAAATCCTAATTAACCTGATTACCCTAATTAAATCTTAAAAAAATGATTAAAAATCTAATTACCTCTATATTAAACCAAAAGATTAAAACTCTACTAATTCCTATAACATCTCTATTTAATTTCTATAAAATTCTATTAAAATTCTAATAAACTCTATACTATTTATTTAAAACTATTAAAAACTACTATTAATAAAAGAAAAACTATATTCCCCATTTCTCTTTATTATTCTAAAAAACAATTAAAACTATTTAAAATCTTTTATATTCTAAAAAATGGCAAAAAACTATTAAATCTATTTTAAAAATCTATATAAAATTCTAAAAAGAGATTTAAACTATTTAAAATTCTAAAAATCTATTTAAATCCTAAAAATGATTAAAATGCCTATTTAAAATCCACAAGAGTCTACTAAAACCCTAAAAATGCAGACAAATGCAAATGACCACCATAAAAGAGCGCACGAGACCAGATCGAATCGAACAGAGAACCCCGGGTATCAAAATATCCCAAAATCACTATGCAAGCTAAAAAATCACCGAGGAGCGCACAATTTCCCGAAAATAAAACCCTGATGATCTGGACTGGATCTGCCATATCTGATAGACGAAAACCAAGTTGTAACCCTGATATCCTCTGTCTGTGCACAAATATCATGCGTCTGATTTGCGAATATGAATTTAAACCACGAGTCAGATAGGAGAATCGGTTGGTCAAATTTTAGGGTGCAACAACGTCAAACACTTGTCTCTACACTTTTGTATTTAAGAATTATCGTTGTCATTGTCTAAAAATCTTTCTCATTATATTCGTCAAGGTATTCCTATAATCATTAATATCAAAATGTCATAGATCCTAAGGTTTGTGTCCATGGGGAGACGCTTAAGCACTCCCGGCGTGATGAATGATCACTGCATATTTATGCACTTTCTCCTATATTTTTACTTAGGCATTTCTTTACTTTATCTTGATTATTTTTATGTTTTATTTTGTTTTTATATTTTACTTTATTTTTGGTTTAATTTGATTTCCGCACTTATTTTTCAGCTTTAGCAGTCTGCACGGAAACAATCATAACTGGAGTTCCGGGAATCCGTTTGAGGCGTTCTAAAAATCGCCGGAAAGCTAAGAGAGAGAGCTACGACTTTCGGGTTGGAGTCGAAGTCAGATTCGGAGCCAAAAATTCCAGAATTCCGTTTGAAGTTCCTGCATTAGAATTTAATTTTAGTGTTGGGTCATGTATTGGGCCTGGGTTATGTTTTCGACCCAGTTGGGTTATGACCCGAATTTGCTTTCTTTTTAAAGGAAAAATACTCATGTTACTGTTCACCTAATTACATTTTCACGAAAAATACATTCGGAGCTTTGAGAGAACCATGGAGAGCTAATTCCTTAGAGTCATTCTGCTGTAATCGCGTTCCAACGCTTTGAGGTTTTTACTTTATCAATCTAATTCGTTTCTCTTTCAAAACTATTCTATGAATTGCTTTTGCTTAATCTGTTATTTTATAGAATTGTTTTGATTAAATTCGTATGATTGCATCCTTAGCTTTTATTCGCCGTTACGTCGCTTTGTCGTTAATTCGCGTCTATAATTCGTGTTTGCTTAATTCACGAAAACTTAATCCGTTTGCTTAATTTGGAATATAGGATTGGTAATCTAGTTTATGTCTTTTGCGCTTGTTAATTGACATAGGAATCGAATAGAGATCAAAATCGCTTAGGAAATTGGTAAGGTAGAAACCCGTGATAAGCCGGAACCGAAAACAGTAGATTGACTTATTTTGATAATCACTTATTTTAACCGCTTAATTGCATTTTCTTTATTTATCCGATCAGAAACCAAACCAACTCCCCCTCCATTTCGAATTTGGTAGATTAATCACATAAAAGAATCCTTGAGACGATATCCGAGTTGAATTGTCGCTATATTACGTTTTCATCAAAAACACTCGTCCTAATCCGCGCGCGACAGCTCATCAATGAGCTAGGCCCTCCACGACGGAGAGATGGATTGGGCCGACCCCGTGTGATGAGCGGGACAGAGCAATATCTATATATATATATATATATATATATATATATATATATATATATATATATATATATATATATATATATATAATATATATATATATATATATATATATATATATATATATATATATATATATATATATATATATATATATATATATATATATATATATATATATTATATATATATATATATATATATATATATATATATATATATATATATATATATATATATATATATATATATATATATATATATATATATATATATATATATATATATATATATATATATATATATATATATATATATATATATATATAATATATATATATATATATATATATAATATATATATATATATATATATATATATATATATATATATATATATATATATATATATATATATATATATATATATAATATATATATATATATATATATATATATATAGTGATATAGTAT